>JAPMOB010231897.1:0-91943 GCA_029875015.1 Lepomis gibbosus
CAATCAGAGCCAGTGTTTTTACACACATGCCAGCACACGCGCCACACACACACACACCAGCTAAACAGAGATTCGATGAACCAGCAGAATTTTTTTTTAACAGTAGGCCTAACGCAAATAGTTACTTTCCCTGGTAACAAGTTACTTTTATTACAGAGTAATTCAGTTACTAACTCAGTTACTTTTTGGAACAAGTAGTGAGTAACTATAACTATTTACTTTTTTCAAGTAACGTTCCCAACACTGCTGTTGACACATCCACCTTTCAAAAAAAAAATCTAATGAATGTTGAATATTTTAAAGCTTCAGTTCATTCAAGATATTTTCTCAATTACCTCTAGTTGTATTTAGTCATGCAGATATTTTTAGTTTTTTGTGCCCAGGTTTAGATATCTATCTCTGAAATATCTTCCATTAATTGAGATTTATATAGATTTATTTACTCTAAAAACACCTACAAACAAACTTTGTACTGTTTATGCTGGATAACTCACAGACCTCACTATGAAAATCTTTCAGATGGACTAATTCTTCAGTAGACAGATGTCCCTATCTTGAAGTTATTATTTTAATGGCATTTTTTAAAAATACAACAAATTAAATTCTAATTACTTCTTTTATATTGTGGTGAAATCCTGTACATATGTCAAGCATATGTATCAATTCCTACAAAAAAAAAACCCAAACTATGCATGACTCGGTATCACAAATGGTAAGCAAAAAGTTTCTGTTAATTTGGGTGAACCACGAATTCATGTAGAGTGGCAAAATGTAGATTTATGTATATTGTAATTTGGGTTATTACTTCAACTAAGAAATCTCTTCTATGGTACATGATTTGATAAAGGCAGCCTGAACCTAATTACGGTCCTCAGGTTCATTTATTTCTGGGGAGAATCATAATGAGAGGCTGGTGGTTTTCACGTCCCGTCACCAGGACACATGGTATGCAGTAATGGTGGCATCTGCTTGAGTGCACACACATTTTTGTAAACACCATAACTTAGTAATGATTTATGAGAAAAACATCACACTCATACTCGCACAGACTCATCCCCGAGAGACGAAAATCTGGAACACCTTGCTTTATCCCAAAACTTCTATGACACATTAGGACTGACAGCACATTCTTCTTATACCAGTCAAGAGTAAGGAGAGGGATGTTGAGAATATACATATGGGTTTGTTATGGAATTAATTAGCTAAATGAATGACAGATTTACTTTTATGTTCAGCCAGCCAGCTGAATGTACGAAACAGGGGTTTGGACCCAACACAGACAGGCAGATGGATCAGGTAGAGTTGGTGTGGTTTATTTGAAAATGTGAGACAAAGTGCAGGTGAAGCCAGATTGTAAATAAATCCAAATGTAGTGTATAATGCACAAAGTACTGGAAAAAAATGAAACTATGCAAGAGTCTAAACATTAAACACACATGAGACACACAAAGAGACTCCTGCAGCAAACAAACAATGAACTCGCAACAAATGAAAGACAACAACTTAAATGCACAGGTGAGGGAGAAACTGATTACACACTGATTACACACAGGTGAAACCAGTAAGATAATTAGACAAGCAAGGAAAGTAAAACACGAAAACACTAGGGGCACACTAAACTACAAACTAAAACAGAAGTAAAACTCACAGAAACATATAAGAAGTGATATCACAAAACACAACCCGAGGTAGTATAGCAGTTATCTAAGACCAGTGGCCTGTACTACAAAGGGAGTTTAACCTACGCAAAGTTAACTCTGGGTTATCAGGCAAACTCAGGGTTGACAAACTCTGACCGCGTACACTGGAGTTAAAACGGTACTACGAAGGTGGATAAGATGTTGGTTAGTTGAGTCCGTGTTAACCCTGTGTTAACTTAATTGGAGTTGGTGCGCGTTCGCATGAAAGGAGGCGTGTTTGGCCACTGCTACGGCGCATGCTCCGTATTTCTCCAGAGGCATGCATGTTCGTAGTGTCAGGGAATTATCAACGTAAAGACGTGTTAATGGTTAAATCTAACATCTTGGCGGACGTCAAAGCCAGTGAGACTTGTTGGCATCCCATTGAGTGAGTTGGTAACCTAATTATCTTCACAGTGTTCTTAATCTAGTTCAAATCTCCATTATGTATGGGCTTTACTTTTACGTGTAATATGATTAAGATGTAAAAGTACAACTGCACAGAAGGTCCATTGTAATAGAAAAAAAAGGAGCCAGCAGAGACGGGGAATAATCCGAGACAGAATTTCATTTCTAAGATAAATCTACAAGTTAAAAACCTGAATATTCTCTGACATTATAGTCACACATTTATGAGAGAAACTTCACTTTGCAAGGCTGCATCATCACACACACACACACACGTCTGCCGTGTATTATGCATGCACTAGAAAGTTATATTAAACTTTGCAATCGGATTTAGCAGTGAGGAAATACTCGTGAGTTTACCCCACAATCACTATCATGCACCTTAGAGACTTTGCCTTGGATTGGGCGTATTCGGAAGAAAACAGATTTTTGATTTTTTATGACATTGATTTCCGATTTTTCTTCTTGTAAATTTCACACTTTCATCTAGGATGTTTTTTTTTCGGATATTAACCCCGACCCTGGCTCCGTATTTTTGGGACACGTCAAATAGTCAATCTAAATAATAAATATGTGAAAACACTTAGGAGAATTCAATTGCAGACTACAGATGAGCTACATCTAAGAAACTGTCACATTAATTAATTAAGATTTCCTGTCTAAAATCACAGAGGCTGCAGGGCTCGCTGTCTGAACATAAGGCTGTTGTGTTCAGAACTGAATTGCAGCCACAGTGGAACAAATCAGGATGAAATCTAAACATATTTTACATATTTCATAGTTACGAAGTGTATTAATATCCTAGTTCTCATCACTAAGTCTGAGTACAGATGTGGTGTGTAGTCCACGTGGCAACAGACCTCGATTAACACCTATCTACTTTTCTAGTACGGTTTAATCAGGAAGTTACACCCAAAGTCACAAAGTTACTCCTAAAGTTACCTGGATAAGCCAGTTACCCCGCTTCGCAGTACAGGCCACAGGACACTGGGGCAGAACAAAACTACAATCTAACACAGGAAACAAACACACCCAACCAACCCAAACCTGTGACATTTACAGTAGTATTACAGGTTTTTGTTGTTATCTAATAGGATAATAAAGATAAATTCCACTGGTCAACAACATTCCACAACAAAATAAACAACCTACCTGCATGTGTCACACCAAGCTAGTGGCATGAACATGGATGGTAATGTTGGTCTGTTTGTCAGAATCTCAACAACTAGTGGATGGGTTGTCACAGAATTTTATACAAGGTGTGTTCAAAATGACTGCAGCTGACTTTCGCTGACTTGATAGTCAAACATGAGCAGCAGGTGACTGCAGGGACAGGGTATAAAAAAAACATGTATAGTCAGACACATTTTACCTGTCTGAGCTTACTGCGAGCTTAGAACAATGCCAGTTTGGTTTTTGTATGTTGCAGAAAACGGGTGCCTTTAGGTTCTGGCTTGAAGGCAAACAAATGAGGTTCGTAACGCCTTTAACAATCTGGCGAGTGGGAATATTTCAGTTAAGTCTCTGCAGGGCTAATAAGGTAAAGTCAGAACAGGTGAGACGGTTGGCGGAGTTGGCCAGGGGCGAATTCAATCACAAAATGTTTTGCATCAGTTTGCAAAACGTTCGGATTGAACGACACATTTCCTTGCAATGTTCAGCAATGGGCTTTGAGGTATGTTTTCTCCTGTTTGGTGGGCGTGTCCAGTCAGCTGCGACAAGTTCGTAAACAGAACGGTTGTTAAAAAAGAAAGGAAATGCAGTGCACTTGCATACGCAACAGGGTCTTCAGGGAACCACCGTTTCCATTGGAAAAAAAAAAAACTTTTTGCTATGTTTTGTCTACACTGAACTTGCCCCAGGTAACTGATGAGCAGATGGGTGTGGCAGTCAGGTGATGGGGAAAGGAGGGAAAGTCTGAGGGCATCTGGTGGATTAGTGGAGAATGACACAGCCCAAGTCTCATATCTAATTTTTCCCCACTTGCGTCTTTTCCGCGCAATAAGAATTTGGGACATTAGGAAATGAGACAAGCGTTGCGCAAAGCGACCTCCATTTCTGATCAGCTTTTACAGCTTTAGAGACATTTAATGGAGTTTGTACATGATGAAGGCAGAGCAGCAGTGTTTTCTCTCTGCAGCTGTTACCTGTTGAACAAACACCTGCACATGGATAACAACCTGCATTCTGTTTTTATGCTGTGCATTATGTCCTGCTCAGAGACACAGGATCATTTGTTTTGGCACAATGCCTAATTATTTATTCATTATGTCTCTATTTATTGATATTCTGATTGTGAATTCTTTATTGAATGACCCAGAATATGATAATGGTGTCTTTTGCACACAGTTTCAGGGAAAATTTAAATTATGCAACTCATCATACCCGATGCTGAGGAATTATCAGCCTCACATGTGACTGAATGGAAATAACAATAAATGATGTAAAAAGTGTTTCTTGCTAACAGACAGACTCTCCTAGTCTCTCTGACTTTAATTGTATCCATAATCAAATAATCCATAAGTTATTGGGTGGAAATAATAGATCATTAAAAGAAAAGTCTTTCTAATAAATTAAGAAAGTTGTTTGTGGTCATTTTGTTGTTCACGCCTACAATGAACACAGATTTTAATTAGATTGGGAATCAGAAAACAAACAAACAATTAAAAAAGTCAATATAAAAACGTGAGTGGGCGTGTCGGCCTCGTGTATCCTGACTCCTGGCTCCTCGGATATCCCTCCACACTCCATGTAGCATGAATAAGAGCTTGCAAGATGGCAGACCAGAACGAGTTCCGGATCAAGCAAGGACATATCAAACTAGATACTTGAGAATGAATATGTCTGAGGAAGTGGGAATGTGGCTGGAGGGAGAGACGGAGAGGTAGACTGTGGCATAAATGTGGCGGCTTGGTGATGGAGCAGTGGATACGGGTCTCTCACACCTTTGGTGGATTCATACCCGGGTATGAGGGCAGAAACAGAAGTAATCGATCTCAGGATCTGAGATTATTACCACCCTGTGGATCGTAGAGGAACACTTTTACATCCTAAATTAAACAATCAAGATTTCAAGAATCAAGAAATCATTTTTATTAGCATTTTAAAGGGGTAATATGTAATTTACAGCGCCCACTATATAGTGCTGTTTTAAGATTGCAACCAAGTGTGTGCTCACTTGAACTTGTAAGTGAGGGGCCCTAAGCAAAATTCTGCTATGGGGCCCTCCTACCTGACACATGTGCAATGTAAACAAAATGCCAATGCTGCCCAGTTACACCTGACACCACAGTGCTCTCTCTACAATCCTCCCTCCTTAAAAAACTCTGCTCACTAACAGACCTCATAAAGCCAGCTAACCTGCTGGGTCATTTGGTGGAGGAGCAACTCTTCCATTAGGGTCTGAGCTGCTTGTATCTGATGCTGCCTGTGCATTTCTGGCTGTGCTCATACTGGCTAAGGCTGGATGTGGCTCAACTCTGTGGATGCAAATCTCGGCAGGTACTAAATTTGTTCTGCGGAATTATGCATTCACCTCTTTAGGTCCTTTTCAGACACTTTGCTGTCCTCATTGATCAAACACTATTATCACCACATATATTTTACTGAAATGGTACTTGTGCTAAGTGTATTAAAATATTAAAGACTCCAAACGTTCATAAAATATATACTTTGAATCATTTATCACCATTGATGAACCCCACAAAGAATAGTATGGCGTTTAAAAGCATTATTTGGAGGTGCATGCAAATCTCTGCAGGCAGGCAAAACTCGGCGTAACACCGGCATGAGACTTTGAGAGGAGAGAACGAGTTTACCCAACTGCTGTTTCCGAAAGTCATTCCCATTTCTTTTTCTGTGCCCAGAAAGATAATCCCTTGTCATCCTCGCATCAACATGGGAAACACTGGATTTTACCTTTTGACTCGTTTTTTTTTCTTATAGGCTGTATATGAACTTATTTGGGGAAAAAAACAGTAGTTACATGTAAAATGAGACGGTGAACACCCCATATAGCCAAAATGGTATGATCCTACTCTAACGCTGCTGCAAACATTCAACTGTGAGACTGTTGAATCAGGCTCCGCCCATCAAATCTTAGACTATTTGGGGTCCAGCTATATGTATACTTTTTAATACATTTTTATTTAGCTTTTTTTGTTTATAATTTGCATGAATCTGCACTAAAAACATCAATATGGCCATTTTTTGTCAGGGAATGCCGCACAGCAAGGCAATAAAGTAAAAGTATGTTTGAATTATGCATATGTGAAGGAAGTGCTGTGAGTACAAAGCATTAGAAACAGGTCCTCAAATACTGGTTGTTATAATAGAATTCCACTCAATATGCAAATGTTCTCAATGTTTTCAAGGCAATCACAAGTATGCTCAGCCATCGCTCTTTCCTGGACATGGTCTGTTTTGTATTAAATGGAAATATATTTTCTGAATTATTTTCTTTTTCTGCTCATCGCAGTTTACAGTATCTAGGTGGTGGAAATGGGTGCATTTTTTTCATGGCACAGACAAGCAATATTAGTGATTTAAGGAAATAGAAGTTGTCACATCATAAATTGATTATGTCTGTTAAATTTCACTGTGTTCCAGTTTTCCTTCTGTCCTGTCTTGTGTTTTTGTTGACAACTGAGGAAGTGCAGGGCCTGCATGCTGATCACTTGACATAAACAAAACACAGTCACTACGTTTTTGTCTGCAATATTCAAAGCAGAAGGAGAAACGTACATTTGTCAAATGGATGTTTTATCAGTCAGCTCCTCTGAACTTATGACAGTCCTCTGAACACCCCAGTGGGTATAGAGGAGTCTCACCAAAGGGTGTCATTAGACTGACTAGAGAAATGAACGGTCAGATTCAAAGCTTCCTTTGTGTGTAATTAAGGGAAATTATCCTTCACAGTTTTGGCAGAGCAACGGGCTGATGAAAATTTGCCTCCGCTGTGGTCAGACTGACTGCAAAGAGGATAGTAAATAGCTCTGCCACCGAAAGATGTGTCAGAATGACTTCTCAGACCACCTAATGTTTTAAATTGAGGCTTTCCTTTCAATTAAGGTGACATTAAAGTGACTTTGAATCATGTGGCATAAATGGACTCTGTCTTATCTTACAATTACTCCAAAACTTTTGCAAAAAGCAATTAGACGGAGCTCACACATTTTCTGAACATCTCCTTTAGTTTGAATTCAGATTTCAAAATGAAACCTTATAAATATCACTTTTTTATAACTTACTTTGAGGTAATTATTTGATGGAGAAGTTACAAACATGTGGAAACAGCTTTGGCAAGAATTGTAAATAAATAAAATGTTTTTGTTAAACATAAGCCCAGTTTAATGAATTGTTAAACTGTATGTTTTCAACAGTGTAGCCAGTAACAATCTGTCCAATGTAATGATTGTTTTGTTGTTGTCCAAATAGCACTCAGTTTAAAGTCCAGTTCAACACATGCAACACAGTACAAACAGAGTCAGAGCACTTGCTTAATGCTAAATACCAACAAGTTATGTGTTGTGTGCACACAGCATGTTTACTGGTGCGTATAAACAGGAGTATGGCAAGTGCCCACCTCTGAGTAGGTGGATTCACTATCTATAAGAAACATATGTTAGTGTACATTTTGCAGAGGATCAGGCGACTTTTGTTCCGTAACTCCTCCCTGGAAACATACTGTCTTTGCACCTGAGGCTATCACTCCAGCACCAAGCCCGTTGCTGAATATAAGAAAACATCAACATTTGGGGAAATAGGCTCATTCAGTTTCTAGATAGATGAGAATACTAGGATCAGTCTCATGTCTAGCAAGTATGGCGCTGGAGATGGGCTGTTGTTGTCCCACCTTTGTCTGAAAACAGGAATCAGGGTAAAACAGTTATCCTGGCTCAGTCAGAAGTTAAAAAAATACACCTAAGAGCATGTAGTAGGGCCCTAGTGGCACAGTCACAAGCCTTGTGACCACAAGCTCCAGTGTTGTTGCACGCTTTGGTGGATTTTCACTTGGTATTTTGTCAGTTTTTGCCGCGGCACACCACTTGTTGGACCTCCGACACATTTCACAGAGCACACACTTTGTAGCTTCATTGTTCTTCTTCAAGTATTTCCACACAAAGCTGATGGCAGACATCATGTTGTGTTAGCCTAAGTTAGATGGGAAAGCCTCCAACAGATGAATTCGGTGGGCCTAAAGGAAGTTACCGTTATTGTTGGTCATGGCGCAGTTCAACAGGGTCAGAAGTGTGTACTTTGAATTCCCGGGAAAACCGTTTCCTGTGATTAAACCCTAATCAACACTATGTTTCCTCAGAGGAGGAAATGCTGCTGTTTTCATTATTAGATGGAATACTAAATAATAGCAACTAAAAATCTCAGGAGAACCTTTTCATACTAAATGTGCTCTCACTGGAAATCAAACTGAAATCAAGAAGCCTTTTACAGAAACAAACCATTGTAGAGTCACATTTAATTGTTTCTTTTTGTATGTTCTTACTCTTAACGCATGCAGGGGTGTTTTTTCTTCATTGTTAAAATATATTTTAAAATGAATTCTGCCAGATTCCCCACACCACCGCTGCTGCTGCTGCTGCTGCTGCTGCCACACTCCTCTTTCCTCCCCGATTCCTTTTGTCTTCCCAGCAATGCCGCCTCTGGCATTGTGATGTCAGATTCAAGGTCCCCAACGCCTGTACTTAAGTTGAAAGCAACAAGAGAAAGGAACTCCAATTAGCTTTTTCCTGCTCTCATAATTTATTTTCAATCGGAACAAAAGAATCACAGTGACTCTAAGAAAAATAAAGGAACAGCATCTGTGCTGTTTGTGAGCTCCTGGAGGTGCTGTAAGTGATTTGACATGAGTTCAACAATTTCTTCCCACTCTATAAGCACTAATTTTCCCCATTCCTGTTGATATGCAATTTACCAGCTTACTGTTAAGCAGTGGGTTAGAGGTTCAGATTTTGCCATGATCTCCATCAGCCGCTCATGTTCTCCATAACAGATTTATACAGTAAATAATGCGTCAGTGTTGTGTGTTGTCTCCTCAATTGTTCAATAGCTTTCAGAACAGGCGCAAATTTGATACCCTTCCCACTACTTATGGAAAACAATCTCTGCAATACCCCTGGAAAAAGCTGGGAGTTTTTTCAACTTGTCTCAGCTCAGTCTGGAATATTGTTGATGGCCAATAAAGGAACGGCATCTGAGGGCACTTAAAAGTGTTAAAATTTTCTGTCAAAATGTTGATGTATGTTATTTTACTTTTTTAACTGCTCATTACAACCAGAGCTACTCATACACCCATGAAAATGCTCTGCTTACATATTAGAAATGCATGGCAAGATTGTACTGTGTAAATGTGCATTTTCTTGTCCTCATGGAGGTAAAGCACCTTCATCTTTTCCACGTACCACAGAATTTCACAGCACTTTCTTCAACTTATTGTACAATAAACATTATCCTCTCCAATTTCTCATCTCGCCTCCTCACAAACGCACTCAGGTGTGATTTCTTATGATTCTTGGAGAGGGAGAAAGAAAGCAGGCTGAAAAGTCCGGGCCAATCAGCGTTACTTGGCGCCTTCCCGGATGTTTAGTACAAGGTTGCCTGGAAAGCTGACAGAACTAATCATCACCAAAAGGCCATACATACCCCCAGAACCTCCCCCTCCCATCCGGACACCTCGTCATGTCACATTACCTCCCCCTCGAACGGCAAAAGACTTGCGTGCATCCCACCAACCTGGAGTCATCTGGAACCACCTGAGGAGAGATTTCATTGGCAGGATCATCACGTCGCAGCTCTTCGGCCCCCGAGGCAAATACTGTATCTCCTCTGAATTACTTTGCTAGACCCTTAAACTACTTCAAAACAGGTAATGTCACTCCTGTCTGCTAAGAAGTCTTTCAGTTAATAATTCAGTTTGAGTCATGAATTTAAAATCCACAATTTCTGTTTTCATTTGGATTTATTGTGACTTTAACAGCCCAGCAATACCGCTTTTTTCTTTCGTTATAAAGAGAGTGGAAAAGCGGCTTTAGAAATACAGTGAAGGTTTATTGATCTTCTTGGGCCTATTAGGTTTCTGTAACAGCACGAGTAGAAGGGTTCTGCAGGGAACAAAGAAGCATCTCAATACAAGGCGTAATCTGTGTTCAAACTGATGTTACTGCTTAATAAAAAAAATCTTCATTCATTTAAATGAGACCCCTACATGTGCACAGCATGGGTAAGGACCATAGACTGTATAAAACATGGATCTAGTCCCTGTGACGTCAGCCATAGGTTTCTAAAGAGCGAGTGTGACGCTCAGCGTGGCTCCTCCGGCTGGAAACATGTTTATTTCTGCTGTAAAGTTGAGCATTTTAACAATGGGATGGGGATTAACTCAGAGCCAGCCTCAAGTGGCCATTCCAGAAACTGCCCTTTTTTTAACTTCAGTGTTCGTGCTTACACAGAACTTCTAGCATGGCAACTGGTCCCTGAGAAGCTATTGTCACAATGTTATTTTAGACATCACATCAGGTCTGGGTTTGACGAAAATGTTACAAAGGATATATTTCAGTAGGAATTGTGTTGTCTTACAGTGACATTAAGCTGTGCCCTCTTCATTATCTGATCATCTCCATTGAGACATTCTGAACAGAAATTATTTAAGTGTTCACATCATCTTTGCCGTAGACAATTTTACTGATTTGTAAGGTTAGATGGAATCTGTCAGTCCAGGATGAAATGAGTGTTGCTGGGATAACTTTAGAAAAATCGTTCTTACTTGTGAAACATTTCGCAGTGCAGTGTTTTTGCTTCTGACACCTGATGTTAACTAGCATCTAAACAGACACATCACGCATGACCGCAGCATAAGCAAACAACCCTTTTAAATATTTATCCTCTGAAAACGAATTTACTACCCATCCATCCATCCATCCACCAGATCCAAGTTTCAGAAAAGTGTCATAACTACAGTTAAACAGAAATGAAGCGCAGTGTACATCCAATCAGGAATCTCTGTCCTCACTTCCAATTCTATCAGCTGACTGAGTTCACTCCTTCAGTTAATCCAAGTTGATTTTGCCACGACCGCTTTGAGCCAATCGTTTCATTGCTGTCAAAGTTTAAAAACTCTTCTTTTGTCTGCTGCTGCCGGCTTCAGGCCAGTGTCAGATCGATGCAACCCCCCCTCCACCCCATTCACCTCCAGACTACATCACAACCAGTCCTCCCAGTTGGTTCTTCCAGTGAGCCTATCAGAAGTCTCGCTCCTCATCTCATCCATCCAGATCTTCAGACATTGCGCTTCACCACCTCCAGCAGTTTCTAGACTTCACCGGGGGATATTCCTGTACAGCTCACGTCATCACTACCTGCTTAGATATGATGTCTAATCGCCAAAGACTCTTCAATACATTTTATTATTCTCTAAATTAAATATCTCCTGATTGAAATACAGTATGTATGCTGTGAACGTAAACTTATAAATAATCATATAAAGATGACACAAAAACTCAAATATATAAAGTTTTCATGTTTTGTTTGAATGAGACCCCTTTATTGTTTTGATCTTGTTCAAATTATAAATCACAAGAATTTTTTAAACAAGCATTATGCAAAGCGTGCTCATCTTGTTCCAGACTTTGTATCTGTGTTTTCTTTATTTTTATCAGCTCTGTAATTCTTTTTGAATCCCTGAAGAAGAGTTATGTTTCTCAGACAAAAGTTTCCTTCTCAATAAGTCTCTTTGAAATGTATTTCCCTCTACTCAAGTCGAAGGTTGTTTTCCTTCTGAATCTTTGGTTTCCATGATGCTTTTTCAACTTCAAAAGGAACCAGAAACCAAGCACCATGTCAGCGTGTGTATGCTCTTGTGCTTCTGTCGTTGTGAGGTCCGAGTTTAGACTAAAAACATTGTGGTCAGTCCTCAGGGTCAAGAATTGGTCATGGTTGGAATTTGGTGTTGGTTACTGTTTGGACAAATTTTCTTCATGGGTTTTGGATTGTTTGAGTCTTGGTCACCTCATTATCTTTGGCTCCTGTTAAAGGACACAGTCTTATAGACAGGACAATCTCTTAAGTCTTCCTCCTACCCTTTACTGATTTGTTGGACAATAAAAATTCAGAACTACATTTCTAACCTGTTTTTTATGTAAAATGTTTCTTAATGGCTGCATTTATGAAGTTGTGTTGCCCTTTAGAAGGTAAAAATCTTTGGGGTTTTTTTGTTAAGTTTGGGCAATAAGAAGATAAAGTAGCTCAACCACACCTAGACTACTTTCTCCAGCGCTGCTTTATTTCCAGTCATGTTTCCTTCAGTGGGAAAAGTCTTTTTTTTTCTTCCTTATTGTGTTTCACAAAACATAAGGAGACAAGGCTCCGAAAGAAAGTGTTTTATCTAGCTCTGTAAACAGCTAAAACAAATACATGTTTGTTATTTTTCCTCATTTTCCACTTTCTGGGGAGACTTGAAGTATGTGTTAATAAGTAAGACAAGCGACTGGGTAACAGAAACCGCCTCTGTTTCTTCTTTTGTTTGTTTTAGAGAAACATTGTTATTGATGTCTCTACAGTGAATTGCGAAAGTCTGCCACAGACAGGTCACAGCTCTCCTTGTATTTGCACATTAAAAAGCCTCACAGTTTCCCCTCCTTATTATTATTCATTTTTTTCTCTCTACAACACTGAAAAAGGTCCCTGCAGATGTTCCCTTGGCTTTTATGTCAAAAGCTATCTGACTGATACGGGGAAATGTCAGCCGAATCCAAAAGTAAAAAACAACCTGATTATTCCCTTCCGTGAAAGGTCACCTGTGACACAGTATCTCGAAAATGTAAGATAAATTTGTACAACATTAGGTGTACCCAGGCTGGTCACAAGCGTCTGTCTCAGCTCAGACTGAAAAAGATTCAGCTGGCTGTAGACACGCTCAACTTAAGCCACAGAGTCACACATTCTTTTATTTGTTTATAAAATCTGAGTTTCTGATAAACTCTGTGTAATACAACATCGACTGCAACTCATCATAAGACTTTCGCTATGCCTTCACAGTGAGCGTTCACGGTTTGGAACAGCTGACACAAAATCTGATGTCTCCATCAGGCTGATTGTGCGTGTGCAGTCATTTTCTTTTCTTCCATAGGTGACCGCCTTGTTCACTCATACAGGCAATGGAAGATGTAAGAAGATTGCTTTTTATGGATTGCATTCTTAACAGTTGGGAGTGATGCTTTTTTTTTCCTCTGGCTGGCTGGGGTGCTCTGTACAAAAACACAGTGGGTGAAGGAGACGCTTTGCATTGTGCATCTGTCCAGCGCCTCGTGAAAAGGTTCTCCTCTGATAGATGTGGCAGATTATTTATTTTTGCAGTAAAATTGCAAAACTCATGTAATATTGTGCTGTCCGTCTTTTATCGATTTACTTTATATTGAAGGTAATATAAAGCTCAATCTAGGACCAGAGCTGATGGATGAGTACAAAATATACACTGGTTGTGTTTCATGTGGCTCCCTGCTGAGGATGGCACAAATTTCTACTGGAACTCTGACAGTGAATGCAGCACAGCACGCCTTTCCTCTCGCCTAATGATGCAAATTATTAAAATGATTTCCCTCCACAACCTGTTTCATGCATTTCCTTCCAGAAATAATTGAGGAATCTTTTTATGTTTTTCAATTAACTGCTTTTTTCCTCTTTCTTCCTCCCTGGTTGACATTCATTCTAATTGCTAAAGATTCAGGCTTTAGTTGTGAAATGTTGCGGGGCATCGCAATAATAGGCGCTTTATTTTCCCTGTCAATCTTCCACAGTGGGAAGAAGAAGTGTGAGGGGAGCTTACAAATAATTACTGAAAGAAAAACATAATTTTTTTCTGCTTCAGAAGAAAATACACACATATTCCTCTCAGGGAGTAATTACAGTCAATACTGACACAGTACAATTGTAAATTTTTTGTTGTTTTCAGAATATTTGTGCACTCACACCTAACACACATGCATCTCTAATCCAGCCTAGATTTTTCTTTTGCCTATACGCTTAACCAACGGCTCTTACAAAAGTTCCTCTTGTTTTAGTGTTTCACTGCAAGTTTGATACCCGGCGATGTCCTGTGCTCCGTTCCAAAAGAAAATGCCACTGAAATGTTTTTTAGTTTCAAACACTCAACTGTGGAGGCTTGAAAGGTGGTTATTAGGAGTAGGCAGCTTTGTACTTCATAGACACCAGCAGCTGTGGTCAGTTTCAATTCATGTCGGTTACAATGGATGGTGATTTAGTTTCACTGAAAGGAATGATGAAAACATTTATTGGAAACCTCTGAGACCACTTCTGCAGTGCAATTCACTTCACTTCACTGTTCACCCGCGTGCTCAGTATGTTAAAAGGATACTTTATCAAGTATCAGGTATCTAAAGCAAACTAAAAATGTTTATACAGCTACAATACAGAGGTTTGATTATTTGTTACCATTGTTACTGAGGGCAAAATAACTAATTTTGTCATAATATATCCTTTGTTTAATTGATTGTAAATGTATATTCATGTAGGAGCATATTTATGTCACCAAACAAACCAAAACTACGTCCCTGGATGAAGGGGGAGGGGGGTCCAAAATGCATCCATATGGACTCTAAATTACATCTGAACTGGGCTTTTGCTGTGCATCCAGTTGATGGGAATAACCTCACCCTCCTGACGCTGCCAGTGTCCTGATGGAGGTGAAAACTAGGTTGTTTCCCTTGGGAAAGGGGCAGATGTACAGAACCATACTTGTCCTCCCTTGCACATATACAACACACACACACACACACACACATAAACTAGATATCTCTCCAGGGTTCTGTCTCAAGCTGAGCCAAAAACCCAAGCTGGGTAATCCCAAGGGAGCTCAACTCTACCACCGGCTCTCTGCTCAAATCCTACTGGGTCAGAAAATCCAGAGAGCAACTGCTCCACCACTGGAGGGAGGAGGGGGGGCTTGTTTTTTTTTCACAGTCCTATATGGTGCCGTTGTCCCTGTAGTCTGTGAGTCTGGCCGGCACTTTAAAGTATCCCAAAAACACATACATACGGTATACACACTGTCAACATTCTCCTGGTGTTTAGCAGTACACCACAAACACATTTCCACCACCGTTGTTCATCAGCAATGATTATGTCACCTAAGAGAGGTGGATGGAAAATCAACAGGGAAACATTTTCTTCAACACGAGTTCTGAAAGTTCAACAATCAATTTCAGACTAATCTGAGAAAATGCAATGGCCATCTAATCAGGAGTGACGCTGAGAGGTTTGCCTTGAATCATGGCACGGCAGCGTCATGCCGGATAACTGGCGCTGGCGTGGAAAATTAGGAAAAACACACCAAAGATGCCAGACACGGTTTAATAAGCCAAACCCAAGGGAGAAGGGGTGAGGGTCGTGTAAACTGTGACATTTTTTGAGCATATAGAAAAAGAAATTTAAGTTTGTGCAGTACAAACAGAAGGTCAATAGATGTGAAAAGCTTTGTTTTTATTAAAATGAGTAGTAAGAAAGAAAGCACAGAAGGCAGCATCCTTGAACTGGCAAACCACGCAGTATCAGTGATTTACCTGATAATCATATTCAGTGCAAATTACCTCCCAGCATCATAATACTCATGAATCAATCAACTTAGGGGATTCGTAGTACATACAGTGGAGAAATTATTTACAGTCGTGATATATTTACACCTAATATCCACATACAATCTGTGAACTGATGGAGTGGCCTATTAACACCTCATTTCCCATCCCCCTGTGCAAAGCAACCAAAGGTCAACATCTGCTCTCGCCAGTTTGGAAAACACTGGGAGGCAGAGGATGGTTTCATTAATTGGCAATCAGAATCTAAATTTTGATCACTTTATTCGTTCTGTACAGTAAATGAGAGGAACTTTGTGTAGATGTGGACGTACATGAGCAGGAAATTGAGTCATATGTCTAAAAGGGGCTTAAACATGTCTGCAAGTTGATGCACATACGGTATCTCTTTGCGCTATGTTGTAGGATGAAATCATTGCACACAGTTTTAAGCACTGGATACTGATATGTGTAAGTTTAGCCCTGTCTCTTCATGCTTTGCCTTTAAAGTACTTCACCGGAAATCAATACAATTTTTCTTTCCTGTAGTGATGAGTTCTTGTGGAGAGGAAAGTAACAAAACATCCATATAAACCTCTCAAACAACTTCAGCTGCTGCAGTCAAATCCATCTATATCAAAACTTTTTTATTTCATAGTAGTCGGTTGAGTATGTATGTTTTTTTACAGTAAAAACCTGCTAATAGTTAGACTGAGTTGGAAAATAAATGAGACAGATAAACTGAACAATTAGGAAGACAAGCTCAATTAAAGCAGTTACAGGGTAATTATTTGGTACATTCTTTAAGTTACAGAGAGGGATAGAGTGGAAAAGTGGAAGTAATTATAATTAGTTTTCCCATAAAAGAAAAGATGGACATGAATCTCTCCTGATTATGACATCAGCAAAAAAGCTGCACACTGTCCTCACACACAACCCTGTCAAGCTTGCGAGCAGGTGCGTTAGATTCAAGGTTCTTTGCGTGTCTGGCTTACATCTCTCAGTGGATGTCTGCTCACCACCTGAAGCTGAACCTCGACAAAACTGAGCTGCTCTACCTTCCCGGGAAGGCATCTCCCATCCACAGCCTCTCTGTTACTATTGAGAACTCTGTGGTGTATCCGGCTCAGACTGTTAAAAACCTGGCTGTGACACTGGATGACCAGCTGTCCTTCGCTGCGGCAACCCGTTCCTGCAGATTCATTGTCCACAGCATCAGGAGGATAGGTCTGTTCCTCACTCTGGGGGGGGGGCGCAGGTTCTGGCCCACTACTGCAATTCTCTCCTGGCTGGTTTGCCTGCATGTGACATCCAACCTCTGCAGCTCATCCAGAATAGAAAGCCAAAGTCACTCACTTCTGCTTTCCAGTTAATGGGACCTTTTTGGGGAAAAATATGTACGGTAATCAATGGGGAGAGAGAACTTATCTTTTTATCCAGTTAGAATTGAGCCCTGAATTATACATATGATGTTGGTCAACTTAAAAAACAATTTTGCAAGTCAAGAAAGTCGCAGTTTGTCATAAAACAATAAATTTACATTTAGTTTTGCGTGAAACCCGTTCAATGAACTACATCTCTCGTCTCGCACAATATACGTCACCAACATGTTAGTGCAGTAATGCTAGCTAACATTCATTTCTTGGTTGCTACTAACTAAATAACTTAGGCCGAGCTAAGGTTAGAGCAGAAATATATCTCACCTGATGTGTTTAATCCAACGACTCCGGGTGCTTTTATCACATCATCTTCTCAAGTAAGTATTTTGACGTTAGCTTCGGTAAGTGTCAGTCTTTGAGTTACGATGTCATATACGCAAATTTGGGGTTTGTATTTTCAAAGTCTTATACCTCAACAGTTTTACATCAAACTGCGACGTGAATGTGAAATGTATATTTTAAAATAACCATCATCAAATGTTTAATTCAGGGCACAATTCAAACGGGATCAAAATATGTGTTGGCCGTTGCCATTGACTACCGTACAGTATTTTTCCGAAATGAGGTCCCATGTTGGTCCACTGGAAGGGGAGGAACTTTGGCTCTCTATGCAGCAGCCCCGCTACCCAAGTTTCCACACATTACACTAAAAAGCGGCATTAATGTAATGTAATGAAAATTGCCTTTGTATTTAAATACACATGTAGTGTAATGATACGTTTTCATGTTTATCGTTCAAAAAAGGTATTATAGTAATTTCCTTACAAACAAAACACCAGTCATGAAAACCAGTACAGCCAGTCAACAGGATTTAGGGTTGCAGACAAATATATGCACCTGCCAATGAGCTCAACAGGGTTACATATATGTTTTTTTACAACCACCTTTGACACACTGAGGACTTTAACAATTATTGACTACACAACACACGCTTGTAACACAGGGCTAAAAAAAGTTAATATGAAAGTGATTATCACTTCATGCAGAAAGTTGGCAATATCATATGCTGCAGCAGACATATTTGCATATTCAAGACCCCGGATAAAAGCAAGCATGGATTGTTTCCTGTTGGTTCGAGCTCTTCAGTAAACCTCACACATCACTCTCATGTTCAACCTAGCCAGTCTGTGATGTCTTATATCAAAGGAAGCCACAGGGACAAGAAGGGAAGAGACATTTGTAGTCTCGTCTCTAAGACTTTTTCCCCCATCTGCTGTGGTTGGCTGTTACATTCAGTATATCTGATCCACCATGCAACACTTATTCCAATGAAATTTTAGATATTGGATTTGATTTGCATCCTCATGTGCACAGCATGTATGGATCACTCTGCGTGGCATCTCGCATTTCACACATCTCATCACTGCGGAGGAGAGAGACGGTCCCTGCGGTGAGACACAGCAGCTTCTGCCAGGGGTCCGTCATATAAATAAATACACAAACACACTGAAGCACAAACACACATTGGCTCGGTCACACTGTGATACTTGGAGCAGACTGACAGAATTTGGCTGAGAAAAAAAAAAAGCCAATCCAGTTTATTTGCCTGTTGACTGGCAGGTTATTGCATTTCAGGTTTGCGAGACAGAATGCCGAAACATCTGCTGACCAACTGTAAAAGCAGGTCATGATCAAACCCTGCAAACTTCAGCTCGTATTACATCAAGTCAGATTTTCTCTGATCCTCCTCAGAGTGGTCCGAACCGTCACCTCTGGGACCACGTACAACTGTTCTCCAGCAAAGTCCTCTGTTTTCTTAGCGTGCAAGTGAGCGGCTCTCAGTCCAAATTATTCATCAGGCCAAGACTAGACAACCCACTGGAACATGGGAACTGAGAGAATGATAACTAACTGTCAAGAAAGAAATTGGTCGAGCCCTTTTCTTCTCTCCTCTGTTGGTTCAAGATGGCCAAAAACACATAAATCTTACATGTTGTTGACTGATTTTGGACACCTTTTCAAAGAGATTTGGTTTGTCATTTGAATAATTTGTGCCATTGTTCTTTTGAGGCCGGACCATATCAACAATTTACAGCAGCTGTGTGGTGTCTCGCAGCCGTGTCTTGTTTGGTCTTTCAAACTATGACAAACTTTAAGTGACAGTTGTGTTTGCAGTGTAACACTGATTCAATATAGAGAAGTGTGAGGCTCCCAAACCTAATTTGCCATTTTTGGTACCACTGTGGCTCAGTGGTTTCTTGCGCTACACAACTACTTTGATTTATCTTCCAACTACATGGCCATGACTTCTTTTTCCCCTCTCTAAATTCCTCTTAGATTTGTGTAAAGCTGACAAATTAGACAATTTGTACTTTATAAATAGTAAGGCTACAAGCGTTTGGACTGATTTTTACCATAGCACTGACTCTTGTATTTATTGAACTCCTTCTACAAGTACTACTATAAGCTGTTAGGCATAGACTGTACTAGCTACATTTAGATATAATTATTGTTCATTATATATTTAAAAACTTTTTATTGTGTATTTTTTCTGTTCAATGCCAGATTGAAGGCAAAATCCCTCACAGCCAGGGCAGAGCTTGGTTTGACAGGTCCAGTCCTTTTTTTGTTTTTTGTTTTTTTGACTGCATAGATGCTTTTTACAGTAACAAGGAGCTGAATCATGAATCAGACAACCAGGACCAGCAGCCACTGCACATGTCCATCACAAAGCACATCGCAGTTTGCATGACTGCGGTCCAAAAGCCACTGTCAAACTGCCAGCAATAGTCACAAAACAGGGAACTGTCACAAGGAAAAGATATAGCTGACAATTAAGAAGCTGTCGTTGTCATTCACTCCCAATCCTTCACATATGAAATTGACCAATGGTCCAGAATGGGAGACTTCATCCAGTATTTTCCTTCTTTTTTTGCTTCACTGTTTTCTCTAATTATCTGCCGTTGATGCTTGACAGAGACTTTACCCACCTGTCAATTCTCACTAGTGGTTTGGCCATCAACCACAACAAGCAAGGGCATGTGGCATGTCCCAAGTTCTCCCTTCATATGACTTCCAGGAAACCGCTGTGTCCATTCACAGTGGACAAAATAAAAATGAAATGGAAAAGTGGGAAAGTAAGCTGGTATGTCATTTAATAACTTTCTACTCTTTCCACATATGCGTTAACTCAGACGAAAAAGAAATCATTTGAATGAACAGCTCTGATCTGAACTGCTCTCTGATCTTGTTGGCCATGGCTCTTAATTGGCTGCCTTTAAACATGAATGAGATGAAGAATACAAATGCAACTCTGGATTGAAATGTTGCATTAAAGGGAATTCTGTATTTTGACTTAGGCTTTGGGTTTATCAATTACGATATATCAAATTATCACTTTATTTACTGAGATCTGGGGATGGTGCAATGCCAGACACAAAACTGAAGAATGGAGTTTATTAAAAAAAAAAAAGACCAGAGTATCACATCATTATCAGCCAATGCAGAAGCTGAAGAATCTAACCTTTTTCATGTCAATCAAAGAAAAATGTGGATTTTATGCCCATTCTTAAAACCTCTTAAGATCTGATTGGCGTGTGTTTCCTCTTCTGCTACTTCTTCTTCTTACTGAAAAATCTGATAGGATTCAGAGTTCTGGGACTTGGATAAGACTAGACATTTATAAAAGCCAAACAAACAAAATAAAAAGCACCAATTGAACCCAAAATGTTTTAATTCACTTATTTGAAAATAAAACTGAATGTGAGAACACAGATTGCAACATTGCATTGAAAAACTATGAGGCGCAACAGTAGTATCCAGGAAGTCGCTCCATTTGAGTACTTTCCTAACACGTCTGTTGCACTCCAGGCCCATTGTTTTGCAGTGAATATGTTTTAATTTAATAATAATAATTTAATTTCCTAAACAGCTGGTCACTGTAGTTTGTAGCAAATGTTACTCACATGGGAGTAAATAGAGCATTTGTTGGAGACCATTTTCAGGGGCAGATTAATCCACATTTGGTGCTCTAGTGAGTATTTCTGGCAGCAGAGATGTGTATGTGGGACTGAGTCAAGATAAACTACAGTGTGTGTGTTCATGGTAATGAAGGAACATGTCAAATAGTGTGACTCACTGATGTGTTTTAATAGTTTTTGGACAACAATGGAGCTCTATGGCACAGAGGAATAATATATATATAATAATATATCAGGCTATAGATGCACACACACACACACACAGTACTTAATAAAATCAATTAATTATTGCTTTTTGGTGATATCTAAAAGTTTTAGTAAAGCGTTATCCTTAAATTTAAAATCTTGAAATATGCAAATAAAAATATTTGTACAAATTAGATAATAAAATGGTAAAACATTCACATTTTCGTAGTCAAAAGTTATTATTTACTTGATGAAATCTTATTTTTATAAAAGCATTTTATGATTGTATGTGACCCCGTACACAGGATAAGCAGGTGACGATGGAAGGACGGATGGATTTTATGATTCTAATCTTACAGGAACTGAAAACTGAGTATCAACCTATCATATCATATCCAGAATAAAGTAGGTTGAGACTCCACAGGTCAAAATGAGAAGGTCAGGGTTACCAAAAAATGTCAGCAACGGTGTGGGAAAGATATATGTGAGGAAAAAAAACTTGCTCTGCCCTATATTTAATGATTTCTTTCCCTGACACTTTGTTTCTGCACCTTTGACAGTTCATACCAGCATCTTTCTCATTTTGCCTTTTTCCTTTTTGGCTTCGCTTTTTTATTGTCTATCTATCTATCTAGGTCTTACTTTTGTTTCATCTCTGTCTCTGTGTCTCTGCAGGTTTACCGTGCTCCTGTAATTGTTTTCTCATCTCACTCTCCGGGGATGTGTTGGCATGGCCTTATTATCCCGGCTGATCAATGTGATTTATAGGTTTAGGGAGCGAGACATGCAAACTTTCTCATCTCCGGGGGATAAACCGAAGAAATCAATCACACACACTCTGTGCTCTGTGTGTGGGCCAATCCAGACCTGAAAACTACTTTCTCCAAAGACCATCATGGAAGCAGTAGCACTCTTCAAATCGAGATTCTGTGTCTAAGTTGGTCTTTTTACTCCCAAATACTCAATTTAATCTTTATACCAGCAGTGCTTTTTGTGAATGCTAAAAATATACACTATCTTGATGTTACTCAGCTGAAACACCTGGAAACACGTTTTTTTCCACAAGTTATCATTTTGTGTCTTTCACTACAGTTACGCTGATTAATTTGTTTATGCCATTGCACCATTGCACTAATTTGCCATCATGCAGATGGCAGCCTTGTTAACATAATCATGCTGGCCCTCATGAGGACAGCAGGAAATCATATTGTTGTGGATTCCCACCAAGATTTGATGGTAATTGCTTACATTTTTTTTCAAACATTCATGTTTTTTAATGGCATTCACCATCATCAGAGAACAAATTGCAAGATCACACTTGAATCAGATTGACTGTAGATTTGCAGCTTGATTTTTATTGATCCTGTACATGAGCCATGCTGGCTGATAAAGGATTAGGGATAATAAAAGCCTGTAAAAGACTGTATTGAGTTAAAGTTAATCAGTTTTTTTAAAAGTCTCTCTCTTATCCTTTATGATGGATCACACTGTGCACCTGCCAGACAGGTGTGTGACGTCAAATCAACATACGGCAAGCTGTGATAGTCACAGTGTGACTTCCACAGGATCGATCCCGTACAGTTTAGCATTCAGAATCAGGCTCTGGGCTAAAAAGAAGAGGTTTGATATTTAACACATGCAAAAGATTCTGGATTATCTTCATCCAGCTCAACCAGAAAATACATCCAGTAAAGTCAAATGTTTTAGCCTTCTTTAGCACTGGACTTCAGCTGGTGCCACCGACAACTGGTATTAGTAGTGTTGTTTTGACAATGTTTTTAAGGCTACTGCTTGTTAAAGCAACATTATGTAGAAATTTTATCTTAAATTAAAAAGCTTTATTTTAATTGGCAGGGCAGGATTTCTATAGTGAGAACAGTGTAATGCTTTACAGCACCACAACACATCATCAAAACTCTTCAGCAAGCAAGGTGAAGAATCAAAAAGTATACGAACAATGTGAGTTCTTTGGAGGAAGCTAGTTCGGTATTCTCAGTGTGGATATCATGGCAGAATCTGCAAAGAGACCAAAGAAGACGTTGGGGGAAGCAAAGAAGAGAAAAAGACAGTGTGAGACTCCGGACAAGAGTAAATACTAGACTGGCTTTTACTCGTTGGTGTGAGCCAAAAGAGCTGAAAGGATGCAGGACAGATGCCGAGCTGGCCTTATTGCTATTGGACTAGTAAGAAATGACTTAATATCTACCATGCTTTGTCTTGTGTTGTTGCACTTGCTTGTCACTATATTGTTTTGGTTTATTCTTATTGATCTCATAGTGTCGTTTTCAGGAGTACAAGCCAGCTGTTTTCAAACAGATTTTAACATTTTTTAATACTTAGCTGGCTAACCAGGCTAATCCGAGTAGCATACTGCAGCTGATTGACAACAGTTGGGACACTGCCAACACATTCTGGGTAGTGTATGCAGAATGAGCAGTTTCAGAGTTGTTGATACCTGCAGGAAATCTGGAGACACTCGTTAGCTCCAAACATTGGACTCGTTAGCGCTGGACATTCTGTATTTCAACTAGCTGACGATGGCAACCCCTACACACACAATTAGCAAGGAAAAAATCGTTTGTGTGTGGCCAGGACTGTGAGAAGGTGTACAAAGCCCCTGCCTGCTGTAGGGACGGCAAGTGGCAGCTGGGGGAAATCAGTGTGTATACCTCTTGCAGCTCCTGGCTTGTTTCTCATTTTAGGGGATAAAATCCGTCTTTGACCTTCTGTCCATCCCGTATCTCCCTACCTCAATAATGCCCATAAAGTCGTGAATAGCTCCTGTCAGGGGAAGGGTAGAACCTTGCATCTGGACATTTCACTTCACAACTGTTCATATTTTTGTCCAGAACTGGGGTGGCAGGACATTGCACCTTTGTGCATTATTATTACCTATCGAGAACAGCTCTACACAGCACGTGGAAAACAAGCCAGTGATGGCCAAGTCCCCTTGTGTGTTTGAACATAATTGGCCAATGAAGTTGATTCTGATTGTGTTTCTACAGAAGGAAAGCTGTAACAGGCAGTAATCACGTAGTAATCAAGTCTAAATCACAATCACAGACACTTGAGACGTGACATGTAATTGAAGATTTTAAATTGCACATGGACTTTTTCATCTGAGACTTGACTTAACTTGAGGTAAGACTTCTCTGAGACTCTGACTTTGATTTGGTGACGTACGACCATCTCTGGCTTCATGCGACACCAGTCGCTGAGCTCATCGGAAACACTCCTCAGCCTGCGGGGACACGACCAGTTTACTATCGCTGGATGATTTTTATCTGTTTCCATTGACTCAATAACTTCAATTAACTCCAATTAAAGGATGGGTTTAAGGATAATTAATCATTAATTAACCAAGGAAGGAGGGTGGTAAATATTTACTTATTCATCATACATATTTGTTGTTTTTCTCATGATTATTTTATGAGGCAATTTTCTTATAATGTGTGCTCATGTGTGCAGCCTTTTAATCTAACATGCTGCTGTCACTAATTGCACATTCACCATGGATGTTTGACCATAATCTTTTATCCCTGCTTCAGACAGTCTGTTGATAAAATCCAGTGGAGAGCAGGGACCACAAAGTTAATAGACTATCACTCCCCCTAAAAAGAACTGATTGTACTATTCGGGAGGGTCACATACACAGTGAGAGGGGTCGCTGCAAAAGCGAGAACAAAAGAAAAACTGGGAAAAGTGAGTGAAGCGAAAGAGTGTATTTTGAGTCCTGCGGGTTAATTCGGCGCCTTTCAGCTACAATTGCCGTGTCTAAGCATTCATGAGCCATAGACGGAGTGAGGGAGGGAGGGAGAGAGAGACAGAGTAGGGGAGGCAGAGAAATGAGGGGAATGGATGGAGCAACAGCACAGCGCTCAGACACAAGAGGGAGAGCTGGAGAGGCAGCCGCTGTGTGAGCTCGTCCACAACGCTCTGAGCAGGTAGAGCGAGCACGCAATCAACAGAGGGAGAGGCGGAGAGAGAGAGTTCAGGGGGAAAAGGAGGGAGGGAGGAAGTCTGTCTAGTCACCTGAAGATTACTTTGTCTCACTTCTTTCACCCTGAGTGCTGGAAGGAGCAGCGAGGAAAGAGCTGAGTTGATCAGGAGGTGCCAGCTCTTGCTCTCTTGTCTTTTTTTCTTCTGCATGGGGGTCAGCTGGACGTCTCTGCAAAAACCCCGGTGATCAGCCTCCACTGGAAAGACTGAGAAACAGAAACCAGCTCGTCAAGGAGAGAAAAAGTGAGAAAACTGCAGTACATGACACTGGCTGCAAATGAAGAGAAGTTTTGCTGAAAATCTATGACTGACAGCTTTTAAAGGTAGGATTTGAATTTATTTGTTTGATATTGCTTATTAATATGCTTCTGATAACACTGCATCACCTCAACTGGTAGTAAATGAATGTGACAACTTAGATTAATGGAAAATCCCCAACATATATTGATCTGTTGCACACAATGATCAGAAGAACCTGTTACAAGGTAAGTGTGTTTGCGTCTCCTCCCTATGTATGTGTGAAGAACTCTGTGTTGTGTTTATCAATAAGCGATTATAAATATGGTTTATTGACTTTGTGGAGCTGTAGCACTTGTTTTATTCAACTGGGCCACGTGTGATGAAAATGTGAGACAACAATTTAAAGTGGAATAGAGTGGAAGAACACAATTTATCATAAAAAGATATTCTTCAACAGAGCAGAGAATATAGAGACAAATTTAGAAGAGTAGAGGGAAGGAGAAACGGGGGAGTTAGAATAAGCAGGGACTAGGTTGAGAAAGAAATACATGAGTGTGAATGAGTTGGACTGAGAAAGACGTAGAGAGTAAAATAGGGATAGGAGGGGGAGGGATGGAAGACTGGAGTGGCGGGGGCTCGCTGGCAGCCAACTCAGTAACCAAGGCAGCTGACATGAGGGAGAGCCAACAGGGGACAGTGGGATTTCTATTTTTCACCCTTGCCGAGATACGCCGGGGCTCTGCCAAGTCCCCTGCCTCATCCCCCACGGATAAAGATTTCATTGTGTGGCGCTGTGACCGAATTCATTAAGCATCTACATGTACTCTCCCCTGGCCGCACTTACTCTCTGACGCTCTCTATCTCTTTTCTCCCTAAACTCGCTCCCCGGCTGATATTCACTCTCCCCGCCTGTTCTGCCCCCCCCTCGCTTTCATTATAGTCTCAATTGGCCCTATAATCAGCTCCACTCGTGTTGCATCAACAGTTGTGGGTTTTTTAAGCCCTGCAGTGAATAATAAACACATATGCTATGATTCTTGAAGGAGGCTTTTGAGACTGGCTCTAAACCCAAAGTATCTCAACCTTGGTTTCGGGATGCCACATAGTGTCGCTCTGTGTGCAATGAGAGGTCAAGGGAGATTTAATAGATGGCAACTTGCCGATTTTGGAATTTGGGGCACTTTTGGTGAGAAAAGGGTTGTCAAATGATGAAAATTCTGTAATGCAGAAAAAAAACTAAATTGTGTTTTGTTTGTTTTTTTGCATTTCTTATTTGAAACCACCAGAATCTACATTAAAGGGACTAAAATAAATGATTTCATAATTACACTGGATCACATGAATACTTGTGAAAAGGGTAGCATGTTGTGACAAACACAAAGAGAATTATCACCTGTCCGCATTTCCCCTATGCTCTATAGAGCTTATTGTTTTGGTTGTACATTACTGTTATGGCCGTCAGCTTTTTTTTCCAGCAGCAGAAGGAAGCTGTTTTCACAACCCATTCCCACTCCCGACCCGTCACATATGGACGAATGGTCAAGACCCATCTGCATCAGTTTGTAACGCACTGGGCATCCTTATAGTGTCATTCTTCAACACAGTTGGGGGAGGCTCTGTAGCATCAGTTTCTGACGGTAAAGGTAGGTATGATGTTTAACAGAAAAGACTGGAGTAAGGAAGTGGGAGGGAGGGAGGGAGGATGGATGGATGGATGGATGGATGGATGGATGGATGGATGGAGGGCAAGAACCCCAACTTACATGTTAACTTACCTACGTAATTATTTTAACCCAAATCATGATCTTTTCCTAACCTTAACCAAATAGTTTTGCTGCCTTAACCGAACCAAGTAGTTTTTGTGCCGAAACCTAACCAAATTTAACAACTTGCCATTTCAAAATGGCGATGTTTTAAAACACTAGTGTTTTATTTTGAAAGTCTAACCAAAAGTTGCATTTATTATTATTATTGTTGCTGCTTTACTGGATGTTGCATATTTGTTGTTGCTAAGCATTGCTAACTTGACCGCAGCGTCTTAAACATCGAAAAATCACGCTATAGGGATCACAAAGTGACGGCAAAGGGTCTCGACCAAGTGTCAATATGTGACGAGTCTGGAGTGAGAACGTGTTGGTTTTCTGTGAAAAAACTGGCCAGCACCAAACTGCAGACAGACACCATAAGTGACTAGCTG
The DNA here is from genome assembly GCA_029875015.1 of Lepomis gibbosus. Lineage (NCBI taxonomy): Eukaryota > Metazoa > Chordata > Actinopteri > Centrarchiformes > Centrarchidae > Lepomis > Lepomis gibbosus. The sequence goes on from JAPMOB010231897.1 coordinate 27,667, forward strand.
GTGGAGCATTTAGCAGAGAGAGATCCAGATATTTCCCTCAGGAGTTGGTGGAGACTAAATCAGAGCTAGAACAAGAGTGAAATTGGACTTACATTCTCATCAAACTATAACTCCAAATTAATGCCAATTTTGCTTCAGTTTCAGCTTGATGTTTAAAAACAGCTGTTTGCTAACAAGTATCAAACTCTTAATATGTCACTGTTGGGTTTACAGCTTGTTCCATTGCCCCCAAGTGGCTAAAAAATCAGCTATTCCAGGTTTAACCAAAACCCTAGTCCAGAGTAAGTTGCACTATAGCCAAGCCTTTTTTGACCTGACAAAGAGTTGACTGGGATCAAAACTTTGTCAGTTTGAAGACATTAGTGGTTTGGAGTAAAAATTGCACCCATTACACTTTCCTTTGATGCTGTTTGCCTAACCTTGACCAAAAGACTACATAGCTCAATCTAATATTATTCAATGTGACAAATTTGCCAACATTGGAGCCTTAATTTGTTCTGTCATCACAAATAATTGTTAATGTTGCTACTAATGACAAAAATAAGTCATTTGCAAGTTTAAGTGATGCCTGATATGCCTGCCATTTTAGAGACTTCCAACTTTGACATCCCCAAGTGGTAGTATCAAAAAAGACACTGTGGCAAACAGCATTGTACACCCCTCAACTTTTCAGACCCTCAGAGTTTTTGTACATCTGCAGTCTCATAAACCTTTGTACAAGTTTATGAGACTGCACTGGGAGATTCTAATAAAAAAAAACTCCAGAAAATGGCCTTACCACTAGGGATGAGCAAGTACACCATGCTCTCTATACACGGTCGGAATGGGCGAGGCTTAATCGCCCATATTATGGGTGGGAAAAACCAGACATTATTAAAGCCTTAAAATTACATGGGTTGATCAGAAGTTTATCTAATAACTATTTACAGAACAGATGCAGAATTGGGCTTTGGAGAAATGTTTTTGATAACAGTAATAGTAAGAGAAGTTTTTTTTTATTTTATTAAAGGTTCTTATATTTACAGTTTATAAGAAAACAGATATTGACACATTTTACTCTGATTATATTTGTAAAAAGAACATTATCTGTACCAGATACGTTTCAACAGAGTACTCGCTCAACCCTACTTACCTCATACTTTAGGGATGCAAGGCTCTCACGTGTTGTTAAACAAATGATACATCCTCTTGAAACATGATCTGTATCATTGTATGTTAAAGAAAGCTACATTCAAATTGTATGTGTTCACTGTCTATATCATGCATTCGTTTTTTCATGCCTTTCTCCACATTTAACACCATGTCATCATCCCTTTAGATAAAAGGCTGGTAAAAGGCTCGTTATTGTTTCCAAGATGTGAGACACATCGCTTGTGGTGAAATCAATAGCCCAGTAAATTCTTAATTGAATGACTGCAGGGCCCAGAACCTGATAGCACTTTATGGGCTACCAGAAGGAACCTTTGAGAGCACATGAAATATCAAGGACCCTGCCCGCATTGTTGTGGTCGGGGAAAAGACGTCATGTCAATCAGCCAGGCCTGGGAGTGTGTTCGCGCTTGTACACCTGCCATGTTGTGTTTGAGTGGTGTCATATTACCTCCAATAAGCTTTTGTTCCTTTGTAAGACTTTTTTTGCCCATTTGATCATTATGTAGCACATTTTGCCGGTATTATTTGACACCAGGGAGTGGTAACATGGATGTCATTATGGAGACAGAAAACCACCCTTATGGTTTCAGGGTATAAACATCGTTGTCGGGAAATGGACACTGAGTGTGAAAACGAGATGTATGTTATCTGTACACAAAACACCCTCATAGAATTTTGTAGCAGAGCGAATCCTTTTGTTGGAGCTGTTACTCATCCATCTGAGGTGTTGGTGGATTGACTGACCTCGGGGCTCTTGTTGCCACTTCAACAGACACAAAAGACTACAATGAATTCTTTTGGTAAATTTGTAAGTGTCACGTTTGTTTCACGCCAACCAGTGCTAACCAATATGTCCACAATGTGTGAAGATGTTTTATAGCAGAAATCGTGCCCTGAATTAATAGTATTTTACATTGAAATTAATGTAAGTCTTGATCATTTTGTGGATTAGTAGTATAGAAAGCTCCTTCCACGTGTTCACACGGCTCTACTGTGTCATCCTATTTTAATACAGTTACGCAAACCACCAATCCAACATTCACTCGCGACTGGCTCGTTCCCATAGGTGTAAAAATGGGCAAAGTTCTACCTCTGGTTTGATAGCGAAATTTGGATGAGGTTGTGAAAAACAGCAGCAACCTCTACTGCACATTTTTTAATCCAAGTGAAACTGCAACACACAGCAGGAACATGTAGCTGTCTGTGTGCTATTAAAATGGAATATTTCAATTTCCACTCAAATTTAGTGCAAATTTTAACAGGTCTTCAGAAATCTGGAAAAATGCTCATTTCCATCCACTAGTGACATGCGAATTAGGAGTTGGACACAATGACACAATTAAATGAGCTCCAGTCAAGCAATGAAAAACCATGTAAAAAAAATGCTGAAAATATGCCATTAAAGTTTCATGAAAGAAACATAAATGCTCTTTGATGAAATTTTGACTTTTTCTCAAATTTGCGGTGTTTCCACTCAGATTTTTTAATGCCAAATTGAAAATGAGCATAAAAACAGGTAGATAGAAGGACAATGACCAGCAACTCCCCCCAGCAACTTCAACTTTGAGGGTGGCGGCTCCAGTAAAGATGTACACCTGCAAACTTCCAACCTTATTCTGACATATATTTTGTCCCAAACTGTAACAAGAATTAGAAATATTAACCGTTTTATCAAAATATGTCTGCACTTTAAGAAGATTCAAAGACTCAACAATCAGCCCTTTTCCAGAGGCATCTATTTACCACTAGAAATTAAAGAAGAGGCACAAGGTGGACAAATGGACTGAGGCAGCTGCACATAAAAAAAATTAACTGTCAGTACCAAGACAGCTAATTCAACTCAATACAACCTTAAAGAAAAACTTGCTCTGTGGCATTCTGATTATTTAAACACTTCCCCTGCCCGCTCATGCACTAGAAGGTGCAGGTTTTCATTTCATTAAGCTGCTCCTGCAACTTCCTCTAAGCTCAGACAGTGAATTATTCCATCCCCTCTTGGGTTGAAGAAAGCAATCATGTTTTCCTTCATTTTTTCCCAGGACTGACTCTCAGGCAATGGGTCTATTGAAAATGAGAGTTGCTTAAAGTAATAGACAGATAGAAACACCTCATCTCTGAAATTAATTTGAATTGATTCTCCGCAGTCCTTTTCCCCTGCTCTGACAAGCTTCTGGGAGGGAAATTTCAAGCATTCAAGGCCACATGTAAAAATACATTTCTTAATGAAGCTGATCCAAGAGATGAGCTGTCTCTCTCAGTAGTCCTCACTGTGGGCAGGTGAGCAGCCTGACTACATACCAAACCTGCCTTGCTGTGGAGCTCATTTGTGTTCACCGAACAGTTGGTGATTTTCGGGGGGAAAAAAGACAAAAGACTGTGTTCATTAATTTGAGCGTTTGTGAAGCACATCCGAAGTCCACAACAGATGATTGTCATGATTTGTATGTAGACACTGCTCCTTGTAGTGGTCAAAAAGACAAATTACTTCTGAAAATCAGAAAATAACCATATTAAAATAACAGAGGTTAAATACAGTTTGATGCCATCTGGTTTGCTGTAAATCTTAGTGATTCAATGTCCAATGAAAAACAATAGTACAACAGTACAAAGCAGCACAAGCAATTGATAGATGAAGCTTTAGACAAATGTTGTGGCTGTGTTTGTCAAAAGCTGGAACCAAGCTATGTTTTGCAATAGGATGCTTGTCTTGAATATTCTAGCCTAATGTTTTCACCTCGAATGGACTTGTTCACATCTCTGGTTGTTTGAATGTGAGGGAAAGTGTGTGGTCTTGATAGAATACAAGTTCATAGGAGAAGAAAGCTTTTATCTTGTTGAAACTAAAAGCAGACAGACAAACAGAAATAATTTGTAGTCTACCAACGTTGGGTTGACTGAGGCGGAATACAGCATTTGTGTTCAATGAACAGTTGGAGATTTTCAATAAAATAAAGCACGTACACAAGCACACGCTTGGAAAAATGTGTTTGCAATCTCAAACCTCACCGATAGAGGCCACTGAAAGCTACACATGGCCCCTTTAATGTTACAGACATGATTAGCATTTTCTAACCGATCAAGATAAGAAGCACAAGAACTGTCTTTTTATGTGGTTAATAATGTCCAGATGTTAAGGCAGTTAGACATCGTGGTATGGAAGTAGTGAAGGGAATGGATTTCATGTTCCAAGATGGGTCAGTTTTTCCAAAAACAGTTGCTCACAAAAACATATTCAGGGAGCCGATTCTTTGGGCCAAAGGGGTTCATTTAAACTTAAAAAATGTTTTTCATTGGCGCCAACACCAAGTTAAGAACAAGTAATTTAGATTGTATTTGATGCTCACAAAAATGTAGAAGGCCTGCTCCTTTGGTGAACGAAAAAAGCTTCAGAGTTTGTGTGTGGTGCTGTCCATGCAGTGCACTCTGTGATGGGATTGGAGGACAGGAATGTGTCAAACTGTCTTCTACCAATTGAGGAGACAGAGTATTTGAGGAGGATGTCCCCCCACTGAAATGTCACCAGCTTAATTCATGCAACAGCAAATGTACTCACTGTCAACCTGTTCAAACATCCTACCCACTCAGTTATCAGACTCTGGATTAGAACACCCTAAAATACAAGCCCAAACTACAATCTGCAATTACATCAAAACCAAATATCCCCTATTTAATTTTTTAACAGTCCATCTCCCAGGCATAGGCGGAAAGTAAACAGCTAATCGACCTTCAGCGAAGTCAAAAATAATGATCACATTGCATAAGGAATACAGAGTGACCTTGGTCCTGGTAGACAGTGATTACGTTTTATTGGCCCAAAAAGGAGCCCAATACTCACCAGTGTACTCCGGCTGAATAAAATGGAGCACTGTGAGGAATGAATTATAGTCTCTGGAGTCTGTGGTCTCCAGTCAACTTTTTCTCTCCTATAGCAATGGAGGGGATGAGCCGCCATAAATCTGACCCAGAGATCCATTAGGTTTCTGTGCTCTGCAGTATCAGGCTACTCTCCTTTTCTCACTCTGTCACTGCTCTTTGGACCAGCCCTGACAGTAACATAATCTGTTAATTAACGTTATTCAGAATTTCATTCATGTATTTTAAGACCATACAGTAGGTCTTCATGAGTCCAAAATTTTGGACCTGATCTGAAACAGACCAATGGTATACCTACTCACACACCCAAGAAAAACAGAGACTCAATCTGAAAGGGATCCAAGGACAGTCAGACGATTGACCTGAGGATAAATAGAGCCCATTCAAAATGTGGTAGACCTAAAGAAACCCATATAAGTAAACACAACACCAACACTTGCAGCAGAATAATGGATCTGCCATTAACGAGCAGCTGTGGCTGAACAGTGACAGTTATAGGTGACTAGCCTTAAATATAAGGCCTGTTTATTGACCTTTTGTGCCACCAGCTACTTCAGCTTTATAATACTCCCCTCATGATAACCAGCTTGCCGTAACAACCACACTCAAGTTGTACTACCTACATTTTCAACTTGGTTAAAGACACATTGTACAGCCTTTTTCATCATGCATGTTTTGTCCTGAACATGAAAGAGATAGGATTGCAAATAATTAGATAGAATTGAATCTATTTAGTATGATCAGCAATAAATACAGACAATAGTGCTTACTTGTTGAAAATGGTTATGATTTTTGGACAATATCTCATACTCCTGCCTGGGAAACATTATAGATTTTACAATAAAGAATTTTGCTACATTTTAGATGGCTAACTTATGAGCACATTTATTTGTATCATGTTGCAGTAGTGTCACCTATAGGCCAATTTCAAGTCATCAAAATTAGACTGTAACTGCACAGTGGAATCAAAAGTTATGGCAGCGCTCAGGAATGGGAGTTTGGCAACCAGTTTTGAGAAAAACTATATCAACAATCTTTTATTGTAAATAGGTAAATATGTTTGTAGTATTAGTAGTAAAAAGGTTTTGCAATCTGCTTTGCTGAAATGGGTATGGCTTATGCTGATAAATTTGTATTTATCCAAGGAATTCAGGATAAAAAGAATTTTGCTGCAGTTCGGCAGTTTGTTGGGAAATGGCAAAAATGATATCTTTGTGGCGCTGTTCACAAAAAAAGTCAAGTCAAAATGAGTTCTTCCTTGGCTCAGTTTTCCTTTTCATGTCCAGGCTTGATGTGAAACCTGCGATTGGAGTGTTAGTGTGTGTGGGGGGGGATATCAGCGCAGATTGCTCATGAAATATGACCTCTGGAAAAGTTTCCTGTCCGCATTCTCCTCCTTGAACTCCAATCCATTATCTTCAGGTATCAAATTCATCCCAACAGGTGTAGGGTGTTAAATGATATGGGCCCGTGGCAGACTGCCACTGATGCTGGGATGAAAGAGAAGCACGAGATCAAGTGCAGAGCTGGAGAGCTGGCTCTGCTTATACACACAAACACACATATACCCACATACATTTCACAGGGGCCCTATACTGCAGTTATCACCCGCATCATCTGCAGCTGTGAGGGAAGTGAGAGCGTCACGCCATGACAGTCACATGATGGAAGTTTAGTGAGTTTTCTTTTTTTTCTGTCTTGCAGGAGATGTGACTCAAGTTTTGAAGATGTATTGCATTGCAAGATACAGGTTGCTCCCTGATTGGCTGGAAAGCTTTTATCTGAGCTTTCTTCAAACATAATTTTTCTTCCATATCCTGAAGCATGTGATCGATAGAGCGAGAGTCATGTAGACAAAGAAGACAAAGTCAGAAAAGAAAAGGCTCACATCTGTTTCTTCCCTGCTGTTTGCTGAGACAGGCAAGAATTGCTAGTTGTTTGAGAGAAAAAAAACAAATCTTCGGCAACACTTTTTGCCTTATAGTCCTGAAAATAAAATTGTTTAGACTCATCTACTCCTGCCAAACTCTACTACAACACTTTCGAACAATACCAGATTTTTAATTCTATTTTAACCAGGAAGTCCCATTGAGATCAAAAATCTCTTTTACAAGAGAGACGTGGCCTAGGTAGCAGCCATCCATGACCACAACATATTAAAATGCTACACATACATCATGACAAAATTCACAATAAAACAAAAACAGTAACAAAAAGTACAGCTATTCAAACACAATGGCCTCTCAAGAAACCCAACCTCCTTGTTTGTCTCCTTCACCACTTTCTTTATGATACTCTCAAATTCATCAATTGAAACACATTTCTAATTTGAGATCTTTTTGCATATTATACCATGATCAGGGTCCATAATGTGAAAATTCAGTTTTCCCCACACCTGTCAAAACACAAGACATCATTTCTGTAACATAGCTGAATTAATTTATTTGTTAGAGTAATGGCTGTTGGGCTTTTAAAGTGGCTAAAATCAATATTTTTAGATTAATTCTGCATCAAATGATCATGTGAAAGGGGTGGCTCCACTCTCGCTGTTCTAATAGCTTTGTTTTCAGCTAAAAAGCTCTAAAACCCCACTATATGCTACCTGCCCAGCACAAAATGACAAGACAGATAAAGTTAGTGACATAATGGAGCATTTAGCAGGTAGAGAGACAAATAAGTCGCTCAAGGAGAGTGAATATTGCCAGAAATATGACTCCAGATGAATGTTAATGCTGTTCCGTGTCTGCCGGATGTGTAAATCAGTAAATGCTTACTAAAACGTTTGCCATATCAATTTTATAAGGTGTTAAGATGTCAGTGTTGTAGGGCTCAATGATTGCTGCAAAAACGCGGATGGAATCGCAGAATTTGATTGGAACATTGGAAACAACTATAAAAGGAGGAAATTATTGTGGAATCAGCCAAAATGTAGATGCAATTTACAAAAATACTGTTTTTTTCTAGCATAATAAGCTTTTTTTTTTCCACAGCGCTTAAGCCAGACAAACAGAAAAAAATTATACTGCAAATTTTGGTGTCATTTACGAGCATCCTGCTTCTGTCCTGTGCGCTACCTTTGTTAGCGTTTTACTAAAGGGCAGAGCTCAGTGGCTACTCCACACACACACACACACACACACACACACCCCTTTGTCATATCTAACACTTCTGCCAGCAAGAGCTCATCACTTCCACAAACTCTCAAAAGTGCAACCATGTCAGCAGATATAAGGTGCAAGCTCGCTGTGAACAAGGATAAGCTTTGCCCAAGAGAGAGGAGTCTCCATCAGACCCACTTATTACCATGTGTTCGAGCAGCACATGTAGACCATCCTCTAGAAAATCCTTGGGAAGAAATTTTCAAGTAATAACCTGTTCAATAGGGACCAATTCACAGTACATGATGCTTGTATTATTGATATTTATATCAATAATACAAGCATATGATATTTAATATATTTTCTTATTGAATTGTAAAAAAAAAAAAATCATCCACCACATGATTGCACACTCTTTCTGATAACAAAATGTGCTTCAATTGTAAATACAGAAAAAGGGATTTTAATACGTACAACAAAATTTGGGGAAAAAGTAAATGGATTTCATAGGGCCTTAGTATTCTGTGCACTGCCCGCAAATGGCCAAAAAAATCTGTTAATGCAGACAAGAGACAAAAAGATATTTGGTTGTTTTAGGGTGACTGATGGGCTGCTGATGACTATAAAGTTTATTTCTGTTTTGCATCTAAATATGAGGGTAAAAATTCAATACATTTCCAGCCCATTTAAGTAATGTAAATCCTAAAGGGAAGTCATTATGTTATCTAGATGTTCTCAGAGTTGATTCACGACATAAACTTCATTAGGTTTGTTATAAGGAAGATGAATATCAAGCTTGACAAATAAATGCATAACATTCAATTGTAGTTTTCTTCAAATACGTATTTCTGTTCATGTTCATTTCCATGGAATCATTTCAACCTTTTGGCAGTTTTTTTTTACTTGACTTTAAGAGGAATAAGCTTCAAAATGGGATTTAAGATGAAATTACTTGTGAGGACAGTTTCTTGCAGTTGAATTGACTGAAAGAACTCCAGTCAGAATCTGTTTTTCTTTTTTTTGCTCACGCTAAGTCCCTTGTGTTCATGCACGCTATTTGATGGAGCCGACATCACTGATGCCTTTTTGCAGTGATGGGTGGGAGTGGTGGGGCGGGGCACCTACCATTCCCCCCCTCTACACACAAACACAGATGAGCCGTTTGATCTCACTCTATCCCTGTTCAAAAGAGATCCACCCCTCAACCACAGTCATAACCCCCCGGAAAACACACACTTCAACACCCGTCCTCCCTCCTTTCCCTTTGAAATCACATTACCTGTGTCCTCTTTTTCAGCTGAGGAGTGTATAGGAGTAGATGAGACAGAATGGAAGATGTAGAGGAGGGGAGAACTGAGGAAATAACCACAGTAAGAGATCAGTATGGGCTGTCTACAGGAATTCCCAGTCAGATAGGAGGATCGGTTGCCCTTCCTACTGTATTCAGGGTCTCACATGTCTCCCAGAGGAGATTTAAGTGTCTCATTTGGTAACCATGAAATCAAACTTGTGGAAAACTTGAAGCAGAACCTCTTACCATTTCCCAGTAAGCAAGGTTTTGGTCATTTGCAGGTCAAGAGTTATCTAAGGGCTTAAATGTGGATTGGTTTGTGTCATTTAAGGCGGTAACTGATTTTTTGGACTTTGGGGGAGCAGAACAATTTGAAAATCACCTTATGTTTGCTAAGAGTTGCACTTCACAAGACATGGAACAACATTTGCATTCATTTGGAGTCTTGTGTCTGGTCACGTAACCCAATATTCACTCTTCTTTCAGCTCATTTAGATCTTTGTGTCACAAGCTTTAATTGATTTGTGAGCTCAACTATGTTCACCAGCTAGTCGTTAACATTATCTATCTGCTTCTTGGTGCTGGACACGTACTGCAGTGGGTTTATCTGAACTTTGTTGCTTCCTGCTGCTGCTAGAAACAGGCTTGATGAGAGCGGTGACACCAAACCAAAAGTTGAGGGCAGTTAAATCAAAACAGTGAGCTGAAATGCTAAAAGTCTTTGCCTTAGGGGCCCCACAGAGTCGGGTGATAATTCGTTGTGGGTGCATTACAGTCATTTGACCCAGTGTTAATATAAAAAATGCAAAAGTGCCGCTTTATATTCCTTTAAAATGTAACCTGGAGGTCTGAAAACCTTTTATGAAATAATGATGTTAAAGCTGAATAATTTGGGATCTAGTGAGAAAAATATGTCCTAATAACAAAAATATCTTGTAAATATGTGAAATGACTTTAAAACAAGAAACGCTTTATGTTATAACAAGAAACTTGTCCTGCTGGAAGCAACATGCTGCTGCTATATTTTTGACATGTGAATTCCCATATCAGTGGTTTCTGGAGTACAGTTCCCAAAAAATTCATTGTATCAGAATCAGAATACTTTATTGATCCCCGTGAGGAAATTCTTTAAAACAGGTTGGGGGAAGGGGACATTTGTTCTCTGCATTTAACCCGTCCTGCTTAGGAGCAGTAGGCTGCCATTGTTTGGCGCCCAGGAAGCAGTTGTGGGTTCAGGGTCTTGCTCAGTGGGCAAATTCGGCAATGGTTCATGCTGGATTCAATTCGGCCAAGTCCCAACAGAGTGAGCTAATGCAACCTAAAAATGAATATGAATATGTTATAGGTAATGGAGCACAGGATACAGGCGTATTGGTTTGGCTTCCTCTCTTAACTTCTGTGGCGAGCTCTTGTGGCCATATGTTTGAGTAAGTGTCTGTCTTGTACAACAACCTACCCTGTCTTGTCAAGTGGGCTCTGGGATCCATGTTTGCAGTCACTTCAATTCTAAAATCCTACCTTTAAATATTTGAAGAGCCAGACACGAATTAAGAACAAGGAGAAGACAGGCTGCACAGAGCACATGCAAGAATGGGAATACATTCATAATGAATGCGCCTCAGTTCCCTCTCTTGATTTATTTCAGGGCGAATGAGCATAGCGAGCGAGAGGGAAATTAACTGGTTTACGCACTTAACATGTGATGGGAATGTCAAAGATTTTTCCTGATTGGTCAGAGCACCATGAAGTTCAGTTCTTGTTTTTGATGGAAACGCACTTTCCCTCTTCCTGGCTTGTTTACGTCAACTTCAGTTTGTCATTTCTGACATTTCCCAGAATGTTTTTCTAAAGTGCCAGACAGCATGCTGTATGCAGCTTTTGGTTACATGTGAGCAACAGTCAAGAAATAAACGGGAGCCATGTAGTGCGCCTGTGTCCTGTAGCTGTATGGCATCGTGGTCTACTAAAGCAGCTGTTGTTAGAGAAAATGGTCTGTGCCATACAGTTCTCTGTATGATGCTTCAGGTGGCTGAAAAGGTTCTCTTGCTATCAGACGGCACTGCGGTTGGGACATTTTTGTGGATCACATCACCAACACAGATATCTACATGAATAAAAGAAATACACCACCAAACAAGAGAGGTTTAAGAGTTTTAGGATGGACTTTTTTTCTATAGATGACAACATATTATTTCAAAGATTAGATATAATCAGGGAAATGGCAGCAGGCAGAGATCCACTGGGTGGGTTTAAAACTCTGAACTACACTTCAGCAAAACACTGAATCCCTTCCTGTTCATTCTCTGATGGACAAACCAACCAAAAACTGCAATAATAATAATAATTCCCTCTTTTTTGTGGTTGTTTGTTTTGTAATGGGAATTGGAAACACACATAATCATGAGAGAACGCCTATTTGAAAAAGCAGTTCAAACCTTCAGAGTTTTATTTGCTTAGAGGACACTCTAATCTGTCATTTCAACACTGACAGCTTTACACATTTGGCGTTGCCGAATGGATTTGTTTTTATGGCTGAATGTTTATTAGAGCGACTGAAGTAAATGACTTCTCATGAGGAAAACACTACAGCGCAGTTTATTCCCCGCTCCTACAATTACACATCTCCATATAGTACACCACTTAGCAACACACACTACACGTTTTTGTTTACTAGAGTTTTTAAATCATAATTTGCAAGTTTACTGTTTTATGTTCTGCCTTGTAAGAAAATCATGATTAGTATTCAAACGCAAAAGGGAAGAGAGAAAAAGGGTGTGTGTGATTCTTTTCGTAGACAATCCATGTGAATGTGCCAAGCTGAAAAAAAGTCACTGATATGGTGTGAGTAAGAAAGAGACAGCGAGACAGCCGTATGTAAACAAAGCAGGCAGAGAAAAGGCGAGGTGGAAGCCTGCTGAGTGTTGGACTGTGGATTTGTCTCCTCAGCTGCTGGCTAAGTCTGTCATCTGTTCAACGGTTGAATCAACATCTGGTGAAATCCGCATAAACACAGATCTCTGAGCCACCGACAGAGAGGCAGTGAGGGAGAGGGAGAAGCTTATACACTCGACTGGGTGTCACATTTGTAATACACCTATAGGGAGAAGAGGCATATTCAGGGGAAGTTGCTACAAGCAAGTCGATAAAATTGCAATTTAGCGATTGCTAAATGACATGATGTCATTTCCATATCTACTAGAATACACAATGATGTCACTTAAAGTCAATGGCCATCTCTTTTAGTTTAGATCTGTTTTTTGTAAACATAATATAAACAAATTTTATGATCAGATATTTTTATTTTTAAACAGACCATCATCATAAGTTTGTTTAATTCATATCTTTCTTGTTGCATAGTAAAACCTACAGTAAAGTCATACATGCACAAATGTAGTTGGCTCTTTTGTTAGTAGTTAGCTAGCTAGCCAACATAGCGCTGCCTGTGCCTGCATGGCTGTTGGGCTGCCACTGCAGCTGATGTGAATCACAATGCACCCTCGTAGCCAGGCATACAGACTGTGTGTTGTGACTGAAAATTGTTTTTGTAGGAAAATGTTTTTCAGCTTTTCAGTTCCTTTTTAAAAGTTTTTAAAAGTTACCAAATCAATTGTAAAAGTAGCTTTTTTTTCGCTAGGTGCTTTGAAAAGAAAGTTGCCTGAGGAGTCTGAAAAGCTGAATCTAGCAACAAAATTGCTAAATTGGCATCATTGAATAGGAAGCAGAAGGAAGTAATACAACACATGTATAGTCAAATCTGCTGCTGTCAAATGCATTACTGCATTAGAAAGCAGCTTCCCTACTGTATTCACATTACTGTTTATTACCTGTAATAGAGTAATGCTGGATATTAAAGTTCCAATTTTAGTCCTCACATCACATTTGATGATCTTATCAACAGGTCATTACTTATGTTACATATGCAGTATTAAAAATAATCCTGAAATATCATACCTATTTGTGTCTTATTTAGTTTGCCCTGGTCGTACTTCTGCATTACAACAAAGAGAGCCCAGCGGTTGAGGATGCTAGAAAGATGAGAGGCAGTGAGATGGGAAAGAGATCAGACAAGATAGAGGAGAAGAGAGAGGAAGCTTTAAAATAGCCAGAGGAGCTGATTTAGTTTAGCGTATTGTCATCTGGCAAAGCTCAATAGGCATTTTAGGCATTTCCAGGAGGTTAGGATATGGTGGGGCCTAAATTGCTTTGAAGGCAATTAGTTAAACCTCGGTCAAGTGTTTTCACACTGGTCTTGTTCATTTGAGTCCACGCCTCAGTTAAAAGGTCCGACCCTTCCTCAAAACAAACATGGCACTGCGTTTAAAAAATGGTGTGCATGTATTGCTACTAGGTACTGCTTACATGGTGAAATATAATCCAGAAAAGCCAGTTTGAGTAATACATCCATGAGTTTTAATTAGCGTATTAATCACCAAAATAGTTAACATAATGTAATATAACATGGGAGGATTTTACAACTTCGGAAAGTTATTATTGCAACAATCATTTTATCGTTCCTCTGGACAATCATGAGGTAACGGTACAATTACACATTCACATTGTGTTGCGGCCCGGTTGAACTAGCATCCAAAGCCTTTGAGGGGTTTTTTTTGTGTGCCTTGCTCAGGGGCACCATGCTAGACTCAAACCAGTGACCCTCCAATTCTCAAGCCAAGTCCCCATAGACTGAGCTAATGCCACCCTGTTAGTACTGTGGCTAAAATCTTTTCACACAGTGCTAATGTCCGACTTAACCCCGCTGGTCTGCTTTCACACTAACTGTTGTCCCAATCTTTGAAACATCCACATAATGCTTTCTTTACCAGAGTGGCAACAATATTTAACAGAAAACAATGTTGGGTTGTAAAGGATTTGCGAAGATACATTTTCTTGTAGTAGTATGAATTACTAGACTGTTTATATTCTTTGTTCATGGATTCAGTTGAAGCATTCATTATCAAATTACTGCTTTTGTCCAAAGCGACTTACATTAAACACAATCAAACTCAAGAGAAATTACAGCATGCAGCCCACTCCCAAATTACAGTACTAGAAGCATGCTACAGAGTCACATCTCAAGTGCTTTTTTGCACATAAAATAAAAACAAGATTCTCAAACGTCCATTCAGTTTGAAAAAGTGGGATTGACCTTTACCAGGAAGCACTCGTTGTTGCCTTTTCTTCCTTTCATTACTGCATCTACGTCATTAACATGCAGTATGGCAGTTTGCATACTGTATATTGTAACTCAGCAGTTGATGTAAAATAATACAGAATAAAATTAAAGCTAGTAAATAAGAGATTTTAGTCTCACAGGATGGAGTCAGGATTGTTTACAGAAGGCGATGAACTAGTAGTTTACACTTTTGGCAGCAGCAACAGGAGTTTAGAATAAATAGAATAACTGTCTAGTTAGCATAAAAGGAAAAGGTCACTGTCTACAGAAAATAAATCTTCATCAACAGTGTTTGATAAGTGATCGTTGGAAAGAACTACACAGGAGCACAACAGTGATGGCAACACACCACCACAGATGGCACCAAAGTTAAATAAAGACAATTAACAGATTACCACTTTAAATGAGACTGTGTTTCAGTCAGCCATCACAGGCCATCCTCAATGCATCAAACTGTCGTTCTATTTCTGGGGAGTGGGAGAGAGATGTCCTATATCAGTGCCTGTTCAGGCCCGCTTTATGGGAGACCTCCTCCTCTTGCAGTTCAAGTCAATTGTCAACATGATTTATGGAGAAGTGAGCTATCTCTAGACTGGCTCCTCAATCTTCCCCTGACGAACTGGTACCATCGGCCAATGTAACCGCTGTTTGTTTTCTTCACTCGCCAATTTTCATCTACAAATTAAACCTGCCATGTTTTTGAGGAAGCTATTTTTTCCACCATTTTCCATACGTGAACTGCTTGACAATTACCGGAGACATAACACGAAAGAATGAACTTCACACAACAGTTTGGCACATGTCTTTTTTTCCCTCCTCCAAGCCTCTGAAATGAGTAATTTCCAGGTTTTTAATGGTGGTATAGTGTCATAACATTTAATGGTTAGGAACTTGGTTTGGATGACACGTTCTGAGTCTCGCATCGCTCAAAGACACGCACCACTTATTGTCCCAATCATCTCGTATAGCTCACCAACACCAACACAACTTGATTAATGTGACTGACTTTATGAGCAGGATAAAAGGCTCTGCATATTACTGAGGCAATTATTTTACCCCAGGAAACTCTGTGAAAAACAATTGAAAGCTCATGCAATCAATGTAATTGGTGGTAACTTTTTTAAGTTTGGCTATTTAAGTTTATAATTGACTTCTCTCCACTCCCACGAAAAGGAAATGAAGGTCCAGTGAGCAATCAGCCATATCTTTATCCAGTAACTTTGTTGCCCTGCTCAGCCCTGACCTGCCTGCAGATTAAGGGAAATGAACTGTCAGTGGCAAGGTGGCTGAAGGTTGAAGGAGACTGAAAAGGGAGCAGGTTTAGTGCACGCAACTACCAACAATCAAAATGCACGAATGTCATCAACATGCTTAAAATGTCAGTACAGCTGAAGGGCTATAATGCAGAACCTCATCAACAACTTGAAGTGTTCTTCAAGTGTTATCCAAGGAGAATTGTAAACAGTACATGCTGTGTGATTTCATGAGGTTCACTTAAAAATGTTTGTGTTAAGAGCATTTTGAGTCCACAGCCACACTAGCAACTCTGTAAGCTGTACATGTGCAGCATTCCTGACAACTCGGAAGTCAAAAATTTCTGACCTTCTATTAGAAAAAATACAAAGGAGCACCTCCTAAACTTAGAAACTTTTTACTAAACTATGTAACTATACCACGACTTCATGATGAAGAAGTTGTCTGAGGTCACACAACAACGGCACCCATGGAAGTGCACAATGTAAATGGTAAACCATTGACTAAAAGGTAACATAAATTACATTTACCTGTGATTTCATTAAAAATAAAATAGCAGGCTACATATATAAAATAATACATACTATCATCATTGTAAATTGATATCAAAATATGTCACCAGTAGGTGAGGCAGGTGGTTATGGGAAACATCCTCTCAAAGTCATCTTCTCTGCACAAAAGTTATTTGGGAAAAGTTAAAAATGCCAAAAAAAAATCAACATTAGGAAATATAGGTGACAACATTTATCATTTTTATTAACAGGAACTTATATTTATGTCACTTGTTTTTTAATTAACAATAAGGGCACTGCTGAGATTTCAATTGTGTCTACACTTGTTTGCCACGGGCAGCTATGTTTGTTGCCGTCGTGCACATGGAACACTTGTAGGTCTGAAATAGGAAATTTCAACTGGGAAACTCTGACCTTCAACTTTGACTGGAACGCAGCACCAGTTGCTTTGAGCTAAATGCTATCATCTGCATGCTAACATGCTCACAATGACAATGCTACCATGCTGATGTTTAGCAGTAATGATAGTTATCATGCTCACCATCTTAATTTCTTAATTTTGTGT
Source organism: Lepomis gibbosus (assembly GCA_029875015.1). NCBI lineage: Eukaryota > Metazoa > Chordata > Actinopteri > Centrarchiformes > Centrarchidae > Lepomis > Lepomis gibbosus. The sequence continues at coordinate 44,585 of JAPMOB010231897.1, forward strand.
GTTAGCATCTTCAGTCTCTACCAAAGTGGTGGACTGATGGACTAGCACCACTAGTAGCATGTTGGCATTCTACTAGTGGTGCTAAAAAAAAATTAAACTAGCAATCATGTACTATAGAAGTCAGATTATCAAATTAAGAAAGATATCAAAAAACAAAATATCAATGCAACTGAGTTTTAATGCAAATTCATGCCAACAGCTTGTCAGTCTTTCTATAGTTTCAAGTATGATGTTTTGCATGTCATGTATGTACTGTAAGTGTTACCTGCGCTCAGTTGTTGCATTGCATATGCAAAAGTAGGGGAAACTCGAGAATTTTGTGTTTGGGGTTATCAAATCAGAAGAAGATCATGAAAACTAAGGGTTTCACTGCAGAACCATATAAACAAATTGGTTAGTTAAATAAATTAGGTTATGTACTTCAAGTGTAACCTCAGGTAAACTGTTGCAAGCAGCACTAACAATGTATTTTCATGTGAGGCTCATTATTAAGTGTTGGTGATAAAAAGTAAACATTAATATGGGACGAATTTGACTTTGAGATGATCATATCAGGAATAATAATCAGAAATGTATTACTATAGTACTTTAAAAAAACACATTTACAAAGTGTTTCACATAGAGGAAGAAATACACACAAATACAAGTACACATACATATATGTACATACTTTCATGGATGTATTAAAGCACATGCCCAAAACAAACAAAATAGAAAGTATGTATAAAAAGGCCCATAGAAAGGAAAAGGATAATAAAACTGACCAAAAAGCTAAATATTCCCTTTCCTGCAAGAAGCACATTTTAAAAGCAACATCCCTTGATCCGCCAGAACAGAAATGCTGACAGATTATTGTGAGGCCAACACTGCAAACAGAATTATTGAGAAAGATATGATTAGTAGGAATGAAAAGTAATCCCACTGTTCATGACTCTGACATTAATATGAGATTTATCCCAATGCAAATATTTGTCAAATACGTTTATTCATATTCGGATCCCCATTAGCTGCTAGGTAGTTTACCAAGTTTACCAAGGTAGCAACTTCCTGTGGTCCATGCGAAAACACACAACATACAGGAACTATCCACAGTAAATCACATATATAACATAATTTAAACAACAAAATGCTAGTAGTCAGAATTCCTCATTATTTGTTATTATCCCACTGAAGAGCAACATAAACTGTAATTAAACAAGCTGCGGAGGACTGAAAAGAAAACGAATCGGGCTAAAAACAGTAGCAATGTTGATGCATGGGAGCTGTGGATTTCAGGAGACAAGAAGAAAAGCATAAGGCTTTTAAGACTCTTCATTACATTACTTACACACAACACAAAACAGCACAGATGCATGTGGAGGCCATCCACGTCCGCACACAGTCCCACTCTGGAGTATCACCACATACAGTGCCAGCTGAGATGGATGGGACAGCAGTGGTTTCTGATTTAGTCTACACAATGAGGCTGAGTCATTTTCTCTGTGGAGCATGTCATGCCTTCTCTTAACCCTGTGTTTGGGGAACTCATCCCCCACCCCTTCCACCCCACACACACACTTCATACCTTTCCAACCCGTCTGCCGTGTTGCTCATAAGATTGCCTCCCCTTTTCTTGTTGAGATTGGGATGATAACCACTAATGGATGGAGCCTGGGTGCATTTAGGAGGACAAATGCTGGTGAGTCTTGCTTTAATGCCGTAATAAGAAGGAAATGCTGGGAAACATGTTAACCTGGTGCCATCTTTAAAAATAGAGCCAGATACAGGCCAGATGTAATTTATCAATTGAATGTATGGAATTGAATTGACTAACTATAATTATTACATAATTTATTAACTATAATAGATTGGTCTGCTCCTTTTCATGAACATAATGCTCAAAGACCTTGCAGTAAGGCAAATAAAGTAACATTCTCCTTCTTCACATGTTTCTGTTCAAATGAACAGAATGAGCAGAATCTCAACAAATGGAAATCTAAAGCTATGTAATCATAAATTCACATATGCGAGCACAAACACAAAGAAATGTAGACAAACACTGGTGCGACTGCACAGCGTAATCCGTGTACTGGCGTCTTTCGGCTTGCCTGGGGGCGGGCAACCCTCTTTGTCATGTTGAACAAATGTGCCGTCAAAGCTGCACTTTAAAGACAGGATGTGTCACAGGGGGCATGTGAGAAGCCCATTCGCTCGGAGGCAACACGGACGAACAGTCTGAAACAGAAGGAAGGGAGGAGGAAGGAAACAACAGGCGGCAGCGACAATCCTTGACATTTCACTACGAGCACTCGCCTTAGCTGCTGCTGAATACATCCTCTGAGCAGAAGAATGATAAATATCACGACGGGTGAGGAGGTAGAGTTTTAGCCAGACCTCCAGAGGGAAGTGATTGGGTTTGAGGTGAGGAGCCTGAGACACACAGGGAGTCCATTAGACTTTCATCCAAACAGAGCCAAATCAGATGATGGCTTTGTACTCTGGGGTACTAGTCCACAAAACTCCTCACTTCATGAAAACAGCATGGTGCTGAAGCATGGAGAACCTTCTGCAAGGGGCATTAAATTAACTTGGGGCTCCTTATGTTTTATTTATGTAAAACAAATCAAATGTAAAAACAAGACAAAACCAAATCTCCAAGTCAATGCCTGTCATTTTCTAATCTTGCACTCTTATCGGTAGGAAGACATAATTTGTCAGTCATGGACAGATTGTGGTTTGGGTTGAAAGAAAAACATTTTTTAATGGTTGAACGAAAACAGCGTTGGCTGTTAGAGCCCTCCAGTCATCCTGACCACCTCCCTAAATGTGTTCAGAGAGGACAAAAAGCAAAGATTTTTATCCCGTGCGATTCGCTTGAATTTTACCACTGGACTGTTTGTGTAATCATTGTTTAAACAACCAGTATGATGACCTCAGATCTCTCGAAGAACTCCAGTCTGCCTGCTTTTCCTCTCACCTTTGTGCAGTAAGGGAGCAGATTGATAAAGCTGTGGTATAAGTGGAACATTTTTACTAAAGTTAAAACATGTTTGTGCCCCCTCACCTTTCGATTCAATTTGTATGCGTCATAAAAAACATCAAAAATTTTCTTTTCTTGCATAGTCATGTATCCTGGGAATTGAGACAGTGATAACCTCACACTCTCCGTTCAGTGCTAACACAGCAGGTAGTTTGCCCTTTATGTAATGAGGAAGAAAGGGATGCGGAGGTCAGGGGTGGTGGATGTAGCACAGAGATTGTATTCAGTTAATACCGGTATTTGCCTTTTCATTAATCACAACACAACCATGATCTTTTCCTTCCTTAACTGGACCCAAGTACAGATAACACACCTCATTTCTGACTTCAGAAAGCTTTAAATTTGTGTTCTTTGCTTAGGTCAAAACAAAAACACAGCTAATGCCAAGGAACACGCTGGACAGAGCACCCTGGACAATGGTTGTGACATTACCAAGTTGCCTAACCTTCACCATACCTTAACCTAATAAAACCTTATTTGTCATGATTACAGACTTCCATCCATCCATCCATCGTCAACCGCTCATCCTGCGTACAGGGTCGCGGATGATTACAGACTTTATTAACCTTAATCATACAATGCACAGATATTGTAGTAAGTGATAATTTGAAAATAATCAGCATTGCATTTTTAAAAACATTGTAACACCGTCTACAAGAAGATTTTCTGAACTGTCTTTGTAGAAAAATGATTGGAGCCTCCTCCTTGGAGCAGAAAACAACCTATGGGAACATAACATGTGGGTATAAAATCTGTTTATGCTCCATTTAGACATTTTTCAGAACATTTCTAATTCAAACACATTTTCCCCTCCATCAGTGACTAAAGACATCTTGACAACTTTTACAGATTTATATTCAGTCTGTAATTAGAGCTGCAACAGATTTAGATTAATTACCTGTAGTATTGGAGACAACTGTAAGACAGCACTGGTCTTAGTTGTGTTTTGGCTTGAAAATAAAATCTCTGTGACATCTGTTGCAGCACATTGCGCTTTCCTCCAGCGTTGGAACACTGAGAGCACGAGTAGGCTGGTGGGGAGTCACAAATCTCAGCACCTGGCAAAGTACCTGTTGCTTTATTTGAGTGCCATTTTGTGAAATCAGACAACGACGATTGTATCATTGTAAAATGAGTAAACCAATCTGTCGGTGCTTTGAGACTATTTTGAAATGCAGCTACAGTTGGGTTTTTTTAAACAAGTGACATTATCTTCGCTGTGGTGTCAAGATTGCATCATTTGATTCTCCTCAAACAAGAAAACATTGACATTGTTTCATCCCACTGGCTGAATATTTTACTTGTCTTAGGAAAAGTTTGAATACAGAAAGATTGAACCGTTTGTGGAGATGGGATTTTTTTTCTACCAGACCTCCTTCTGTTCGTCTCCTCATGTTATCCCATTCGCATATCTCCTTTGCACCTCTTTCTATTCTGTCTGTCTAACACGTTGCCTCAGAGGGCTTTCATGCTTCGGTAGGTGTACATGCACCTAGATAGAGCTTCTTAAATGGGCAGATAGGTCAAACACTTACAGAAGCAGGAGTGTAGTCGATGCAGTGCTTAGAGCTGGACGCACGGGCAGCATGGCCAATTATTTTTTCCCTCCGCCCCATGTCCGCTTCCTTTCCTTTTCTTTTTCACATGTACATGATGAGTCCTGCGTCAAAGGGAAAAGCACCCTTCTCTTGTTAAAGGCTTTAAAAAAAAACCTTGAAGGGATTGGGGAAGCTGTGGGTGGACAGCTTTTTGTGTCTTCTTATCAGTTTTATCTATTTTGACAAGTTTCCTGGCCATTCTGTAAAATGCTTTGGCATCGGAGGAGGAAACCAACCTGTGCTGGCCCCAGTAAGAAACTGTGAAAATCAATGATGTTTAGATAAGCTCGCTATCAATCCTGACATCTGCTCTGCCTCCTCTTCATCTCTTTCCTCTACGGAGCACAACAACAAGAAAAACAAGCCTCGAAACGTGCTTTGTGTGCGTGCATGCAATGTTGGATCGGAGCGTGTCGGGGCGAGAGGGGTAGCTCGAGTACGGAGGGAAGCTAAATACTGAAGACGTTTTGTCGGTATGGTTGCAGACTGGAGAACGCTCACTATAAATTATGCTAATTTCCCTCAAATTTTCACTCCTGTGCCTCACCCCAGCAGCAGCGGTGAGGAGTGGATAAGATCAGAGACGGTGAGGGAGTGAAAGTTTGCAGATCTCACTGTGAGACGTAAACATTTAAGCATATAAACATATAACATTTGTTGTTTATTTTATTATTTATTACTTATATTGATTTTATTTGTATGTTGCCATGTGCCCTAAGTATTTTAAGTAATTTGAAGTTCTTACTCTTGTTTCTTTATTACAATGTTAAAATGAAGGAGCACAGTCATTTATTTTTTGTACAACTGCATTTGTCTTTTTATGCGTTTTATTCATTTATTCCGTATTATTAATTAGACATTCATTTTGTTTCATATTCTATTTCTATATGTTACTATGATTTTCATTGTTTTCTTACTGGCATGAGACCATTTGAGCAATGTCCTAACAAAGACCATCTGCTGGTTGTAAAACACAGCACAGACAAGGGAATCAGAGAACTTGGCATTCTGGTCCTGAACTTTCTTTTATCCATTCGCTCTCCCATCAGCCTTTCGTCGATTTCAGACGTGCTGAGAAGGGATTGAGACCCAATATTCTCTTACCCCACCTCTCTCCTCTACTTACAGAAGCTAACATGAGACATGACAGGAGGCATGAGATGGAAGATTCAGCTTCTCTGCAGCAGAGTAAGCCTCAAATTACCAGATAGATTAGAACCAGCATCAGAGGGGCACAACAGGCCTCTCAGGGATCGGAAATACCTGGCGTGAAGAGGTGCAGGTCAACATTAGAGTGCATCCTAGAGCCACATCTATATGGGCCCTGTCGCCAGTAGCAGATGGCATGTGGAATTGCACGTAATGAGGGATCAGAAGTGTTTGGTGCAGGCTGGAAGATAGGCTCTGGGGTTGAGGTGAAGGATCGCAACCGAGAGCAAGACAGCATACTCATGTCTAATTTACGAAGCACACCAATGTACGTTTCTGGATGGGGGATGGTGTCTGTTCTTTTCACTGTGGAGAATGCAGTTATTATATGGGTGAGTGGAGATTGAGGTGGACAGATGACTAAATGAGGAGTGAAGATGCAATCATGGTTGAACAGTAGTGGCGGATCTGTAGAGGCAGATGTACTGTTACAGTGCTTCAGGGTTTTTTTTCCTAGGTGTTTAGTTGCAGATTGTTAGTTTAACAACCCTTTCAGTGACAGAGCCGCTCGTGGAGAGAGAAATAATGTTTTTTTCTAAAGTTTCCAAAGAACCAGAGTTCTCAGGAAGTCAGTGCAGAAGGTGAGCTGAGCTACCATGTGATTGGGTGAAAGGTGCAACAGTGGTCTCACATTATGTGAAGAGGCCTCTTCAAAGGTTTTGTTGATATACAGTACTGCAGAGAAGTGTTACTCAAACTGTATACTGGCCACTAAACACTGTACTTCAGTATTCCTCAAATTTCTTCATAGTCATCTGTATTGGATGAATTCAGTAGTAGCCATAGTGTTGTAATTTATAACATACCAGCTATATAAATAGTCATCTATTTTTGACACAAAGTTTGAAATCCAACATCCATCAGCAAACAGTGGCCATAAGGAGGCTAGTCTGTAGCTGTCAGTCATTCTCTTTCCACTCAAATGAATTCCTTTAAGTTTATATCAGTCCAACAGTATGTGAAGATCAGTGGTACCCATTTAGCGACTTTCTCACTAGCAACTTTTTGGGGAGACCTAAACTATTCTCTTTTATACAGAGTCAACAATATTTTCCCGTGAAAGTGTCTGTGTCAGGGGGCAGAAGCAGCACATTCAGTCGACCAACCAGCTGTAAATGTGCTGTTCTTCTGTTGACAAATCACTAATCACTTCATACACTTCATCTTTTAAACGTCTGTTCAGCTCAGATGCTGTGTGAGATTTTCTCTTCTGTCCACATTCATACAGATTTTTTGTGTCTATAGTCTGTGATCTGTCCCTGTTGATCCCATGATGTCTAAAGTACAAGGACGAGTTTATTGATGTTGGCTTCACCAAAGCAATTCAAAATGGAGAGGAGATTCTTCAATGTGTAATATGTGGGGAAGTGCTCACTAATGAGGGTATTTAAATGATTAAATTGGACAGATATCTCCAAATGATGCATTTGCTGTATCTGGGAAAGTCCAAAAATTTTTTTCATAACATACTTCTGTGAATCCGTCTTTCTGACTCTAGCATACCTGGAAAAAAACAATTCAGAAACAGACTAAATGCTCAGCATGATCTCAGAATTGCACTTTGAAAAACCGAGCCCAGATTAAAGATCAGCTGCTTGAAAATTTCAACCCGCCACCAGCCAAGGAGGGGATAAGAAAAAGAGAGTAGAGAAATTGGTGAGACACAGAAAGGAGAATAGACCGTTGTTGTTAAATAGTAGCAGCTTAAAAAAAGCTAATAAGCTAGTCAACTTAGATTTAAAAAATTTTGTACAGATGTAAATCATTAAGTTATGGCATCACGGATATGCAAATTACCACATGACATGAGCAGTCTATTGACATCTAGCAACCTTTCGAGCAGGCTTTGGCTACTTTCGATTAAAAATAATTGGCAGCACTGGTGATGCTGTGAATGTGATGTCAGTTTGCCAAGACAGAGCCTCAGGGAGGATAATAAAGCCCCTTCAAAGCTGGTGCTTGTGTGGAATTGTTAGATAAATTAGCCAGAACCTTCGGAAGGTAATGTCATTTATTTAGATTTCTTTGTTTATCAGTAGTGTTTGTCACAAAGATAACTTGAACTCTCACATGTTGTTCTTTGGTAGGAAGAGTTTCGAGAGATATATGCTTTATTCATTTTCTGTACATAGAGAAGATTGATACCATCCTGAGATGTTTACAGTAAACATGAAGCTACATCCAGGAGGCGGTAGCTTAGCTCAGCATAAAGACAAAGTAAATTGTCTCTGTCCAAGGGTGAAAAAGTCTGTCTAGCAGCTCCTCTAAGGCTCACTAATTAACATTTTAGAAAGTTGCAGTTCTGTGGGGAGCTGTTTCCGGTTGCTTTTTATGGCTAAGCAGTTTCAGCCTCCAGCTTCATATTTAACGGACAGATGAGTGAATGGTTTCTCATCTCATGCTCAGCAAGAAAGTGAATATGCCTATTTCCTAAAATGTCAATCATTTCAGACAACAAAATATGTGTTTGGTTTGGCATTTAGTAAAAAAAAACATCTGAGTAAGACACACAGCTGTTTATGGACGCAGGTTGCATGGTAACTCTGAAATTATTTTTGAACTTCCAGGTTTAGACAATATGAAATGAAAGGATTTAAAGCTGTACTGAAAAATGAAATGCAAGAGAACTAGTCACGGTAGTAGAAATAGGACAAAGAAAATAGATGACCCCCTTGGGTTTCTGGTTGTGTCATTTTGTTCTTCTCTGTGCCAGTTGCCATTCCCTTTGGGCTCTATTACAGCCTAGACCAACTCCTGCTGCCCGGCCAGATACAAACATAATCCCTCTGCAGTATAGTGAAGCCAGGAGCTAGGGGCAGGGAGCATGTTTAACATCTCGATTCTTCTTATTCCACCGTGGGGGAAGCGGCCTTGGCAAGATCGTGCTCCAAGATCAACACGAGGTTGGTGGCCATCTGGTCTACAGCGCTGAAAATCCTCAAATGGCAAATACCACCCACAGCCTGGGCTCTGTCTCCCAACAAACATAGCAGCGGCAGACTCCAACAATCAGTTAGGCCGGCCAGCCCCACAGCAGACCAGCGGCCCCAGACCAAACTAGGGAGATTAGATCAAACAAACGATCCCGTGTGGGAAGGTGGCACGTCTCTTTAAACAGAGAGGTGACTGGCTTTGTGCTGTTTTATTTATAGCAGCGTTTATCTGAGGGAGAATGGACTCTGTGAAGGCCAGGAGGCTCAGTCATCCGAGGGAGCAGGGTTTGTGAGGCAGTCAAGGCTGTGTTGCACCACACTCCACACTGGATGGAAAGAAGCTGTGCACAGGGGTACTATTATCCTCCTGCACTAACATGCCCCCTCTGGACCATCATTTCTGTGAGAGCTGCTGTAAATCATTTTTACTGCAAAGGAAACATCTATTGTGATTGCCTGCCCTTCTATTGGCAAATGTCATTGTCATAATAATACCTGGGAGGGTTTGCTTTACTGTGATTATGAGTGCCACGCTGATGCGGCTAGGTGGGCATCACCAAATAATCTGAGTGAAGAACATCCTCAGGGGGAGGATGACTTTTAGACAGCAGTTACCGGCTCATGTGTTCTGTATAAAAAGTTCTGTGTAAAAAGTTAATAAAAACAGGAAGAATGTCAACAGTAGTTCTGTGGTTACAGCCATTAAAGGCCCTTAAAACATACATTATTACAATTGATGGGATTCTACATGGACACACTATTTTCTGTGAAAGTTGGAACAGTTTTGGTTGTTTCTCAGGAGATTTCTACACTACATACTAACAGTGTACAGTTTGTACTGCATAAAGATTTTGTTGTGTATGTTGTGTTGGCAGTTGGTGAGAAAACAATGAACTGTACAGTTTTATGCTAATAGGAAATGATACAAACCTTGTGCAGACAGGCGTCTATAAACCCGCAACCTAACAATCAAGACAAAGTCAAGTGGTTTTCTAACTAATTTCCAACTATTCTTTACTAATTTGTGTTGTTCACATTTGGGTCCTTCTTGTTCCACCTGCTTATACTGTCTGTGAACAGACCTCTTCCTAACACACTTCCAATTTAAGTTTTCATAGCTCCCTTATTATGTTGATTTTAGAAAATCATACTCCAGGCGGCATTACATTTCTTTCAAAACAAGTTGGCTGTTGCAAATGAGAAGTATATAGACATTAATCTTATTTAGGTGACAGGATTTGTGTTCATCAACAGCACGCTACAAAATTGAGCCAATTTGCATACTGACAAAGTTAGAGTATTATTAACTTTGTCACTTCTCCAAAGTGAATACATTACTTATAACCTGCTTAGTATAAATATGTAGTAGGGGAATGAGGATAGAGCTATGCACATAAAGTAGGTGTGCAAGTAATTACTGAGAATAAGTTATTTGCTTAAGTGCAGTGAGACACACGAAACAGGCAAATCGTATGAGCTGTATGCAAAAAGAGAAATATCCTGGGTTTGAATTGTGCAGCATGCAAAAACCAGCTCTCAGCATCTTTGTGTAAACAATATTTTCCAGGAACCTATATGTCAAACATTAGAATGCAGAACAACTGACTAGCGCACACAGGAATTCTGTTGTTTGGGACCTGGGATGTGTCATCCCGAGTTAAGGATATGTCAGCTACAAGGGTGGCTTCCTGCTCCCCCATCACCCTTCAGTGCACCCAATACATTTATGTATCTTTTTCTTTTTTTTTACTATACTACATATCTTCCTTCTTCTTTGTCTTCCAATTTGTACAGCCACATATCAGGTTTTCTTTACTTTACTCTCTTTGGACAGAGGGATCTTCCTTGTCTCTCTGGTTAGCTGTTCATAGATCAATCCTCTGCCTGTTTAGCTAATTGTCGGCAATTGGGAGCGGTGTGTAATTCATCCCCGGGCGTGATCCATCAGCCGCTCGATCGTATTGACGTGCAGAAGACTCCACGTCTCGACATGTGTTTATCAAAGTGCTGCAGGGAACACATGCAGAGAGAGGCAGATGGATGTTCGTCGTGTTGATGAATATGGAACAATGCACTGAAGTGGGACGGAAGTCAACATGATTATGATTATGCACAATAAAAACAGTATTTAAAAGTTTATTTTATTTTAACATTATTAGTATTTGATTACATTTTTTTTATAAAATTTTCAACATATTGTTTCTTAACTCTAATGTGACTTAGCTGGTGGAACAATATAGTTTTAAACTAATGCCAATAAATTGCTTTGACATGAAAATATCTTCACTCAGTGTCCACTTACTAGCTTTTTGGAGCCTTCAAAGGGCTTTGGAAAGAACCAAAATCTGGTATTTCCACAGTCAATAACTAGTAGCATGAACTCCACTGTATTTATAAGGCAATCTGCTCGAAATGAGGTATGCAGATCAATGGGGCTAGTCTATTCCATTCACTTACACGTGTACTACACGATACATAACATTTTGCTAGGAGAGCTAACACAGCATTTTATTTTATAAAGTTAGGAGGCAAAGTCAAGCCTGGTGTTGCCTTACACATAAAAGACATACACAAAAGAGCTAAAGCCTACCGATCACAGAGTAGAAGTGAACCACCATATCACCTAAAGCGTAATTCATACTTCTGCGTCGAATCGATGGCATAGGTGAAGGCGTAGGCTACGGGGCTACGCAGAGGCTACGCCGTCACCTGACGTGCACCTCCTCAAAAATGTAACTACACGTCGAGTCGACGCGGACCCTAAGGTCTGTGATTGGTTGGCTGGGTAGCCTCGCAATGACTCCAAGCTGACCAGCAGTACCCAGCGCTTTGAAGTAACTTTTACTAACGGCCAAAACGGCGGCTGTAACACGGTGGATCAATATATTTGACCGTTGCAACCCGAGCAAAATGACCAGTTTCGCTATCAGAATGTGATCCATTCGCTCTGTAACATTTGAAAAGGCTACACCAGCCGCACGTTTACAATTTTACCCCCATTCACGTTGGCGGAACGCTAAACCGGAAGTTAGCCTGCAAAAGTCAACACAGTGGACGCTGCAGCGGTACTGCCGACTAGAGTTTGGGGGTGTAATCACAGAATGATGGACACACCTACGCACAAGTATAAATGCATGGCTATGTCCGTAGCCTACAGCGTAGGTACACACGTAGACCCTACGCAGGAGTATAAATTGCTGAGAAAGAGAACAACACTGTCCTGTGCAGCTGGGTAGATCTAGTTACTGCTACAAAAATTAAAAAGCAGAACAGTAGGGCTATATAATGTTACATTCAGTGGTAAGTTAGCCAGCATTAGCTAACTAACATTACATTAGGAACAATCCACACATTTTTCTGGATTTGTTTTAGGTTTTGTAAAGGGAATGAATTATTCTTCTCCTTTTGACCTCTCTGGGTAGCGGCTATAATTACAAGGAACAGTGTTTCTTTCATATCTTGGAATAATACGATTTTTGCACCTTTTGCATAAGAGTCAATGGAGCGCAACCATGACAGGGTCGGACCTCAGTTATAGCTAGTCCTTTCTCTGAGAACTTGTGTATACATTTATAATGAAAGAACAAACAATTATTAAAAAAAATAATTGATAGATTTATCAGTAATGACAATAATTATTTGTTGCAGCCCTGTTCAAAATTCCTATTGGTTTTTGGTTATATGACAGAAATATAAATCTGTAAAAAAAACACCAGATGCAACTTACCTTTCTTAATAGACATATGGGGCTTTAGAAAACCTGAAATTGTTCCCACAAATCATTGTGCGAGTAATAAACAGCAGGACTCATTTTTTGATGGAGATGAAGTACAAAAAACCAACAACACAAAAGCAGCTGAGACACTAACTGACAACTCAGCCTCAGCGCTCAGATCTGAAAGTCCAAGTCTCTGACAACAGTGATGGCAGCGCCTGCACTGGGTGACAAGCCGGATCCATTTGGCGCCGGCGAAGACACAAACACAAGCTGTCTAAAGGGAGTAAGGTAGACTTCAATCAGCTAAAAGGTGATAAAACATAATTAATTCAATCACCCACTCACTCTCGCTCTCCCTCCCTTTTCGCTGTCCTCTGAGAGAAAGGCAAAAAAACAGCAGTGAACGTTTCCTCATGTAGGGATGCATTCACACAAGTGAGTTAATGGGAAACTGCATTCACAGTGTCTTTCAAAGAAGCCTCCTCTTTGTCTCTATTTATTCAGTACTCAATAATAAGCTTGCATCTGACTGTGTGCGGTTTCACAAGGTGGCTCATAATACAGCCCGTGCCATGAAACACACATACCATTACCTGTGCACGCAGGCAAAAATAGAGTTCTTTATTCACACACTGCATGTTGAGACCCTCTTTAGACTTCTACCTTTAGTCATTAACTGTAAGACCTGGAAAATGATAAATGATAGGCGGGTGAGAGATGAAGAAAGAGTCGAGGGAGCAGGCGTATCTACGTCTGTGGGTGCACTCATGCGTCTGTTGAGCATGATGCAAAAGAAACCGGTGACAGAGAGCGTACCATTAGCGCTGCTCAGCGCTCTGCAATGGCTGAGAGACCACTAACACCCCAAGCAGCCTGCAGCCTTCGTCCGTCAGGGTCAAGTAGGCCGCGATTACTCCACCGCGCCACGCTCCAAATGTCCTCGAAAAAGAGAGTGTGACATGGAGAAACATAGTGGGATGGAGGGGAGGGAGTATTTGGGGGTTTGCAGCCTCTGAAAATGATTTAGCATCAGATTTCTTGTCAGACTGGTGTGAAATATGCGCCGGGGAAATTAGTTGTTTGTCTGTGGAGATCATGATGGCCTGAAGGTAGATGTGCAGAGATAAGAGATGTGTGTGTGTGCACCTTTTTGTGAGCCCAAATGAGTGAGTGAGCAGATAGAGTGTATATGAGTAGGAGAGTAGATGTTCATTTCAGGCCATACGGGCAGTCTATATCCCTGAGAACTGGTGCACCAGTAAAAGTAGAACCCACTTTCCCGAGGCGCTCGTCTCCCACTAGAGCAAGGTGTGAGGAATGAGAACAATAGCTGTTGAAGGCAGAGTCATGTTTCAGCACAATTGATGCCCGCTGTAATACAAGGCCGCTACGTCCTGTCTCCCATGACAACCAAGCCCCATGCTCCAGGGATTGGCTGGTAACACAGGAGGTTTGTCCTCTCCGGCGTTAACCTGACCACAGTGGATAGTTGCCACTAGAGATGTTTCGGTAAAAAGAATCATGGAGGAGAACAACAACTTCTCTGTCTCAATTTAAAAAGCTATTATTACTAACAATAATGTGAGTCAGAGACTTTTAGAAGACTCTGATCACTTGGCTTTCTTTAGCCTGACACTACTTACAGTTAGTGGTGGAGCAACTGAGTACATTTACTCAAGAACTGTACTTGAGTATTTCCATTGTTTGCTACTTTATACTTCCACTGAAGTACATTTTGGAGGCAAATATTGTACTGCACTACATTTATTGAACAGTTTTTTTACTAGTTGCAAATTATAGATAATTAACACAACAACTAAATCAACAAATATTTAAAACTCCATATAATATATATGATTCTGAAATGGGCCATTCTGCATAATGAGTACTTGTGAAATAAGTACTTACACAAGTAAGATTTTCAATGCAGGACTTTTACTTGTAACAGAGTATTGTCGTGGAAATTATATTCCTGGTGAGGGGTTGAGCAAAGAATTGAGTTACAACCAGCTGTTGTCTTAACAAAAGAGAATAAACAGAGAAGTACTAAAACACATATACAGCTGGTCCAGAGACCTACTGCCTAGGGCGGCATCGGGCGTCTGGCCCCGAGCAAAGGGATGCATTATCATTTACACTGTCTAGGTTTCTATGTTTTGGGGAACAGAGATCCTCTCTCAGCCTTGAATGAACATTCCAGGAGAGGAGAGGAACAACAAGAGAGGAAAACACCAAAACAATCTCACAGCTCTGAACTAAACACGAGTAAATGTGGACAGACCAACGTAAGAAGTATAGGAGAGGAAAGGTTAAGGATAAAAACACAATACATATCTATAACAATAATAATATAAAAGATCATACATAAAAGATTAAATGTAAGAGGACACAATTTTCTGCCATAACAAGTATTTCTACACTGGAATCACTATTTTTTACATAGATCTGAGTACAGCTACTTCTTCTACCTTGCTGCTTACATTTTGTTTTTGGTCCATATGGATTTTTAAAGGTCTACTGCTCCACTAATTAATATTAATGTAATTTATATATATAATAATAATAATTGATCAAATGACTGCATGCGATGTGAAAGGGGTTGCTCGCAGCTCAGACCCACTGAGAATCATCACTAACTCCGCAGTCCTGCAAATCTTTTAGCTTCTTTTAGCACTTTTTAGGGGTTGTGTTCAGTCTCACACCCATTGCTTTCATAAATCCCTGTTTGGCAGCAGCAGTGTGAAACAGTTTTAAACAAAAAAAACTTTGATTAAACCACTGCACATTACCTTCCCAGGACCAAATGATAGACAAAGCTGGCAAGAAGATGGTGAAGAAAGTGACCAGCAAGATATTATTCTAAGGCGTTGGTAGAAATCAGACCTGAGCTAAAATTGGACATTTATTTACACTCAACTCCAAGTGAATGCTAATTTTGCTGTGTCTGCTGGATGTATAAATAGGTAACATTTTAATATGCAATCTAAAATGAAAAATAAAACAGTTGCCTACACGAAGAAAAACATGTACAGCTTTAAATCAATCAGTACTGGAACATGGAAAGGA
The DNA here is from genome assembly GCA_029875015.1 of Lepomis gibbosus. NCBI lineage: Eukaryota > Metazoa > Chordata > Actinopteri > Centrarchiformes > Centrarchidae > Lepomis > Lepomis gibbosus. Next base: position 60,128 of record JAPMOB010231897.1, read on the forward strand.
TCGCTTTTAAAGAAAGGTGGTGCATCCAGCAGCTAAAGGGTCCCATATTTTCCTCAGACGTGTGGTGGAAACCAAATCTTAGCTAAAAGGTGGGCAACATGGGATAAACACACTACTTGTGTTCATCAGGTGGACGAAAACACGACTCTAAAGGGAAGAGATGGGCTGCAAGACTAGCAGCATGTTTCACCCTCTAATGGCCAAGAACCTTGAAAGCAGCTTAAAGCAAAACTAAAGTTATGTATTTAGTTTTTTCTCCCCAGAAAAAAACTCTTGTCAGGAGCAGCTCCTGAAATATTGTCTAAACCATCAAGATACAATACAACTGTCTTATATTTGCTGCTCGTTAAAGCTGATGGCTCACTCTGGCATATAGCCTACTGCTTTGATATAAGAACCTATTAGCAAACAAAACATTACTGAGCTACACAATGAAAAAGAAGACATGTAATTGCACTGTACAGATTGATTTTATGTCACAAATTATTAAAACTTAATCAGCAAACTCATATATCATTCTAAACCCTCTTGACATTGATTCCTTTTGACCAGAGCAGTGGACTTTTTTTTGTGCGCTACAAAAACAACATGTAAACTGATTTACAATGGCTTTACTCTCCAACTGATGACAGATTACCTCATCGTAGTGCAATGTAGCATAGCTTGCATGCAGGACAGCACATTATAATCCCATTATAAACAAGTCATTTAGTTTGAAGTGAGTCTTATAATCTGGTTTTCCTGAAATCATGTCAAAATATGCCAGTGGGGTGATATCCTAATGAATACAATTATAAAATCAATTTATTCTAGAGCTGTTTTGCTTGTTATGAGCTTGTCTAAACTGCAATAAATGGACTTGAGGTAGGACAGAAATTCTAAAAATCACCTATGTGTTTCCAGTATGTTTTAGAAAACATTATGAGATGGATGTTTTCCAAAGCCGAAATATAGTTCTTGTTCCCTCTTTGTGCACCAGTGGGTGATGTTGCACATCAACAAAGAACTAAGAGCAAGGCAGAAAGGGAGCATAATAGTTAGACACACAGCGAGACAGAGCGTGAAGGGAAACACAGGGAGGTTTCTGTCTCAATGTGGATAATTACATTTCTACCTTTCTTTGGCAGTTGCATAGCCTTAATGCTTGTAATTAATTTCATTATTTTTGGCCCTGGCTGTTGAGTGCAGATTAGTTCTCTCTGAGTTGTGGGGATAAACACATGGTAATTGCTTATTACTCTCAGAGCCCGCATTAGATTATACTAAAGCCAACGAATTAGAAAATATCCCATCACCTTTAGCTAAAATTCAAAACCTGTTGTTATTGTCGTCACCTGTTTTCATTTGCCCAATACATCTTTTACTGTGTGCTGGACACTGTGGATCAGTTTACAACAATGCTTTGGCCCCTGTTACTTTACTGCAATCATTCTGTCTTTGTTGTTTTAATGTTATTATCCTCATTTTGCCCTTTGTCCTCAAAGAGTGTTCCTCTATTTCAAGTCATAGAGTCTTTTCTCCTCCTGTACTGTTCTTGGGAAGGTTATCAGTGCATTGTTGCCCTTTTTTCCAGTCTACAGCCCTTTTCATAGTACTTTATACCCGGGAGCTGGTCACTGCAAACAGAGTCCTCTCCTGCTGACTACTGAGCAGCAGCAGGCTGTGGATGAAGTGGCTTTCTCAAGAGGATCTCGGCGGTTGTTTTATCAGCAGCTTCCGACTGAGAATTTCCCATCTGCCCTTGGGCCACATTACTGGTTCTCCAACATCTGTCCAATAATTAGCTCCTGTGTGAAGTAGGTTACTATGGCAAATTTATTACCTGAAAATCAACACAATCACAAATTTGTTTCCTCAGGGGGCTCCTTTTCCCACCACTATCGAAAGTAAAACTTGCACAGTTTTGACACAGGTAAGAAAGTGCTTTACATCAATATCAACCACAAAAAACACCAAAAAAACACAAGGCTCATACAAGAGAAAATAATTACGTACCAACACAAAGCACATTTGACTACAAAAAGCATATGTTATATGTTAGGTTAATACTGTCGGTGCCATTGAATGTATATGAGAGAATTAACATGATCTGAAATGTTTAGTGCCAGTGATATATTTTGCTTTTAATCAAACAGTGAATGACATCCAATAAATTAATAACAATTAAAACATGACCTTATGTTAACCCGAATAGGAAAGCAGGACACTTTGGCAAGCAACAGTTACAGTAACATCTTGTCCACAGGACCATGGAGAGTGTCAGCTACACTCAGAGCCCTTTTGACAGCGCTCACAGTGTCAGGCTTTGCCATGTTTTCAGGCAAGTACAGGTTTAGGGACCCAACCGCAGGACACAGGGGCAGAACAGCAACCAACAAAACTTACAGCAGGGTCCAATACTATAACAAAGGTGGTCCACAAACAATCCAAAACGAGCAATAAAAATACTAAGTCCATGGAACAGAAAGCAAAGACTAAACAATCCAGCAAAAGCAACAGAGATCAGGAACAGACAGTTAACAGGCAGACACACAGCGAGAAGACAATGAACCAGCACGAGCTGAACAGAAGCAACAAACATTTAAACACAGGCTGATGAGTACGGCATGAGCACAAACCGGTGATACTAATAATGACAGTCACAGGCAGGCAGGGCGGTGAACAGACAGAAACACAGACAGACACCAAGCAGACCAAAACTAACTGAACTACTAACAAACCCACAGATAAACCACAACAGAAATATGGACACAGATAAACAGAATGTAGAGGGCACAACCGACCATAACAAGATAAGACAAATTAACAGAACAGAACAAAGAATACACCAAAACAATCATGACCACAAGTAGACAGATCAAAATATGGAAACAGACTGAAACCAGAATCACAGAACAAACTGACAGGTTACAGAACACAAGACAAGAATCAAACTACAGTGGAACCCAAAACACAGAACAGACAATGCGCATGAACTAAACAAAACAGAGCAGACACCCAAACTAACACTCATCAGACTAGGAAACACTAACTCCAGCAGAGACCAGAACTAAACAAGACATTAGACCAACAGCAGCGCACCAAGCAGACAAAATAACAGACAGAACAGATCAAAACTAAGTAACACGGGACAGGCAGAGAAATAACCTATACACTACAGCATAAGAGAAAAAAACAAGAAGACAGACAGTAACAGATCAGGATGCTGACACACAGCTCCAATATACAGTCATGTAGTTCCACACATATGTGAAAGGAAGTACACTTGAGGCCTAAAAATATGCCTCAGGTCCACACTTACACACGGAGTGTGAGCAATTACAGGGATGGGCTAGATAATTATAGATATGTGTCAAACCACAGCTGAAATGGGTGTGATGAAGACCATGTGGAAGTTGTAGTGAAGCAACTGATAACATTAGAGTGAGTATAGCACCTACACTTTCCGACATACTGTTAACTCTGATAAAAATCTAACCAATGCAGTAAATTAGAACCAAAGCATTACAGTATTCTCCCCTTTTATAAGAAGAGTCCTAATATCTCACATCCCTAATATCTACACTTATGTTGTGTGGTTACACATGAGCATCTCTCTGACTCGGGGCTCAATGTGTTGTTGCAACTGCTCAAAGGCAGACACCCAGTTATCTGTCACCACCAGCAGAAAATCTACCTGAGAAGCACATCAGAGTGCAGGCTGTTATGAATAGATCATAAGTCAGTATCAAGATCTCGACACAGACACCTTGTGTACCATCAGGCAGGATGAGAGTTTGAGAGGGACTGAGGGCAGGACTTTTGACAATGCATCTTTGTATGTAGCCTGTGTTGCTCAGTGAAAAGGCATCGTAATGAGATCTAGCAGTCGGGAGAGGAGACGGGGGAGACAATGACCCAACGGAAAGAGCAAGACAGAAAGGGAGAGATTGTTGTGGCAATGGAAAAACTTACTTCCAAGAACATGTGTGCAAATGTTTTTCTTAATATCGCCTCTATTTGTATTCCACCGGCCTATTAGCGCTTTGTTCGGACATTTTATATTAATCACCTGTGAGCTAATGGAGCTAATGAACATTGAAATTGGCCTCAAGTTTGGCTTCTTCACCCAAACTACAAAATAACTATTTTGTCATGAAGATATAGTAGATTCATTTTGTGTTTGTTTACAAGGTTTTAAGATACTCAGCTCAGAGATTTCTGCCACTATACCAAAATGATGGAGTTCAAAAAAGTTTCGTTTGTTGCTCACAGCACTGAAAAATGATTAGAAACTGCTTTCTACAGTAGAGATGATGTAGTTCAAAATGTTACAGCGTGTTCGGTGGATTATCCAGAGTAGCCGGGACATTTGCTTCTGGCAAGACTGGATTAGCATCTGGAAAAGCAGGCAATGGCCCCAGGCCACAGAACTCCAGGGGCCCCAAAAGCTCCAGGCCCATTGTGCATGAATACTAATAATATATTTTGGATGAAATGACTACATGAAATATGAAAAGGGTTGCTAGTAGTTGCGAACCTTTACAAAAGTAACTCTGAAGTTCTACTCAGATCTACGGAGCGTTTTAATCCAAAATTTTGGTTTCATGACCAAGAATTGTACTCTCTAAAAACAACAAGTGTGCTCCTTGCCCAGCACCAAACAGAGACAACTCAAACACAAATGTAGCAACAAGCTGGCGAACATAGTGCAGCGTTTAGCTTGCTAACAAGCTGCTGTTTGGAAATCAAAACATTATGTCACTGTTGTCTTTATAGTGTGTTATGCTGCCCCAGTGTCCAAAAAATATATTAATGCGTGCAATATCAACAGACATGATAAAGAGATTAAATGTTACTGGTTCGCAGATCTTGAGGGCCTGACTTAAAGAGGGTCCATGGGTCAAAATCCAGAAATTTCAGACCTTTTTCATTTCAGATTTGTAACTGTGTATTCCATAGTGCTAGATTAAAAGCTTTAGCCAAATGACAGCACACAGTAAACCTGTGATCAGGTAACATCCCAGCGTAGAAAACCATACAAATTCCATGTGGGTAAAACAGAGGGCTTAATAATAAGCAGCAGCAGATTTTTGCCCAGGGGCTCGTTTCTGGAAAGAGATGTTGCTGTTGATTTTTTTAAAATGGAATTTTTAAAGACAGCAAGCACAACAATCAAAATCCCACCCCATTGCATTAGGGTGGTAACAAAAAAGTCCATCTACAATGTACCTACAACTATCTGCCAGGCTACATACCACTAGAGGTATATAAGAGTGTTTTTGTAAATTGAATCAACCCCTTAAAGAATTGATATATTTTTGCCAAATTAAACCTTTAGTCCACCTGCACCTCCTCCACCATTCACCGCTTCCTGCTCTCCATGCAAAATAATAGGGACGTTTTGTTCTAATCACTTATCAACAAAGCTAACAAGGGTAGCTTTCGGCCCCTTTGATGAAGTCACGATGACTTATGGAGGTTGACAGGCTTAGGGGCAACACACCAACACACACACGCTTATTAACCTAACTAGATTCACAGATAAAATTTTCTTCAAATCATACTCTCAGTATCTCGATGTCATGTTCACATGTACGTGCAAACATATGCAGCATGCATCTGCAGAGATGAAGGGTGCTTCAAAGCATGACTACATTTTCTTCTGAAGAACTGCAGGAGCCCTGCTGGGCTGCAGCAGCCTGGCCCTGCCACTAAAGGTAATAGGGTCAGACAGACGCATATTAGCTGTGGATCATCTCCTTTGACACAGCCGTTGATCTCGCTAGCAGCAGCAGTGCGGAGCACATACCTGTACCTGCTAGGCATATCTGTACTCACTGCAGAGAGGAGGGAGTTTGGTGGGTATGTTTAAGCAGGGGCAGAGAGCGGAGCGCCTTTTCCCTCCTTGCTTACCAGGTATACTTCCGTGCAGCGCTTGCATTCGAAGAAATCCTCTGCATGTGAGGGATGGCAGGTTTGTTCCTTGCAAAATGCAATGAAGCAGGTGTCCACACACTCTTATCATAGGCTGCAGAATATACACTCACTCTGACATTCCACAGCCACCATCCGTCCATGCATACAAGTGGATAAATCCTGGAAAGATGCGGGGCCAGGCCAGTCATTTCACAGAAACAAGAACAGATCAGACTTAAGGAGCTGCTTCTCCCCAGGGCCCCTCATCTGAACAAGATAAACACAAGGCCTGTAATTAAAGATGTAACAAAAGCTCTGTCAATTGTTTCTCGTCTCATCTCCGCCGGCGCATCGCCTTGCATTATGGCACAAAGCTTAGTCTGGCGTTCTCCATACACAACGGCTATGAGTTAAGGTTCAGCTGTCCTCATATCCACTCGGCTAAAAGCTCCTTTGGCCCTTTGAGAGGGAAAACAGCACCACGGCTGTGGTGTTGTTCTTTTGTTTTAAGCTTTATAATATCAGCGAAGGAAATAATGAAATCCTTCAAAGCTCGTAGTGATTCATATTGCATGACTGAGCAGGTTGGGATTTGGACTCTTGCTCAAGGACACTTTGCACGTGGCTGTTGATGGACGTATGCTGGCTGTAGAGGGAATATAACCTGTGAGCAGATCAGAATTTTTGCCACGGATATTTCTCTGAGACAGAGCGGCTGTGGAGGCGGAAATAATTTCATTGATTAAGTTAGACCTCAGAGCCAAAGAAATACAGCATTTCAGAGCGTGTTGAGGCAACTCAAATCAGACTGGTCAAAATATGATTTTTTTTATGGATATATCTTCTCTTACTTTGACTGAGTTTCTTTCTATAGCGTCCATGTGGTAAATATGGACATCTCGGGTTTGTCTAATTATTTTCTAGTAGTGCAAATATTCAACTTCTTTGCAACACAAGAGCCTTGTGTGTTTTTTAACAAAAACATGAAACATGAAAATTTGAAGGCCATATGTAGTTTTTCAATGAAATCACTTATTAATAAATCACTTTTTACTGCCTTTTTGTTAATGGGCTGTATCCTCACTTAGAAATTAATTCTGGTTATTTTGTGAAGGTATCGGGTCGGGTTGTCACTGCATTCACGCTCCCGAGCCTCTTGCCGACTACAACGACAGCGCCGTAACTAACGAAATGCAGTCCACTAACACGACAAAACAACCGGCTCCCAACACAGCACAGACTGCGACATAAAGTCCTCGTAAGGATAAAAACCAACAACAAAGTTTTATGTGGTGAAAACACAGTCAATATCAGAAAGGCTGGAGTCACAAAGAGACCTCCGCTTTGTCTCTATAACGTGAAAAACGTAATATACATTATTACAACATAAGCATGCAGGACCACAACACATTGGAAGACTCATTCACTACCTTTACAGTAATGTTACTTATTGCACTGTAACTAATGGGGTAGTGATGGTGCAGTGGATAAGACACATGCCTTTGGTGTGAGAAACCGGTGTTCAATTCCCCACTGTGACGTCCAAATGTGACACTTAACCCCTAGTTGCTCCAGAGGCGAGCGACCTCTGACATACTTAGCAATTGTATGTTGCTTTGGATAAAAAGCTTCAGCTAAAAGGAATAAATATAAATAAAGTGTCACATTTTTTTACTGTATTAGAACTACACTTGTGTCAAAAACCACTGAAGAAGTCAAGATGTTAACAAATAAAAGGGACAGACATGCTCTGTTCTTCCATTTCTCCTCTGTTTAAAAAAGTTACTGTAATGTAACATGTGCGTCAGAAGCAAAATAAAATGTGGGTGGGTGTTTATATATATATAGCTTATGTATATCAAGAGAACAAGATGTTATGTTTTTCAACACTGTTCTATAGAAATCCTCATTGCCTATTGCTTATATGCTATTTTAAATGTGTTCAAAAAGTTCAATGTTTTGCTCAAAACTGCATTTTGTTGTATTTAGTATACAATGACAATATGTTAGTTTGGGGGGGTGTCTGTGGGTCCTCCCCACGGAAAATTTTGAGCATTAAACACTTAATTTCCTGCAGTCTGGTGAATTTTTCTGCACCAATTTCTGTCTTTCTTGCATCAATTTTTGGTGGAATGTTTTTATTTATGCAAAGGGAAACTTTTCAGGTGGCAATGAATGCAATGATTTATGTTGGTTATTCTGAACGTTGAGAATAGCCCAAACATTTGTGTCCTTTTTTTACTCTGCATGTCACAATGTTTGTGGGTGCAGGCAGGAGTGGATACACATGTTGCTGCCAACAAATGTCTGTTGTTGGAAGAAAACAAAACAGCCCACATTTCCTAAGACCTGTAACTTAGACCACTACTGACCTGTACACTACTGACCTCAGAATCAACTGTCCTGCAAATCTCCTGCTTCTTCCTCTCGCTCCTAAAATATCTTCAATTTCCATCTGGAAATTGAAGATATCGAAAGAATGAATGGAAGGATATACAACAGCATGAATAAGGACACTATGACATTTAGTTTTCACTGACAACAACCTTCTATGGGGACAGATTTTTTTGAAATAGGCTACTAGAGATAATATAAATGGCGTTTACATTATCAACACTAGTGTTTTCCATAGCCCTTTCCTTTACCCGAGGTTAACATAGCTTAAGTTCATCAGCAAGTAACTTTCACTAACAACTTACAGTTTCACTCTATCACTCACTACGCTGTGTCAATCTTCCTTCTCCATGTCTGTGTGAAGTAATGGAGCACTGCGGCTTGGCAGAGCCTCCCTCAGGGTCCTAGTGCCCGACCACAGTAAGGATTTAAATTATGAAGCAGAAGAAACAACCACAAGAATCTTTTAAAGACAATAAATACAATTTATATTTGTATTATACTATAGTATTTATCAATATTATTGCTATCAGCCCCCCTAAAATAGGCCTAACAACATCCATGGCAACAATCTAATTTCTAATATTCAGTCTAGCTCACCAACCATTTCTGTACTATCCAGTACATTTAGCTGTGTTGACATTGCTGAGCCTCTGGTGAAAAGTGCAAAAATAATAATAGTCACTGAAAAGCGGCAGGCAAGCTAAAGCATATCATGTTGGTATTTTAACACTACCTGGAAAGCAGTATAGACTGTTTCAAGTCTGTGTAACAAAATGTAGAGGATAAATCTAATTTATTACTGCTTAGATCGTATCTGTGTAGGTCCTGTCATCATTTATAGGTTATGACTAATTTAAGTTGATTGTTGACCTGGGGACGGCATCACTGAAAAGAAGTCAGACGGTGGAAGATGCACAGTCAGATTGTCAGACAAACAAACATCCAGGTTAGTCAGACAAAATCGACAAAATCCAAAGTGAATGGTATAATCATACAGACACCTTCCTGGTTCAACTTCAGACTTCAGACTTGTTTCTGAGAAACAAGGTATTATTAACAACATTTCAGGTGCACTTACTTTCAGTTTTAACAAAAAATAAAGTGGTTTAGATAACCTAAACTGTTTACAATCTGTCTGATCGTCCAAAATTGTACTCCTGTCTGTCTCTGTGAAGACCTCGTATCGATGTTGCCTCGATTCCAGATCTCACCAATTTCCCCGGTGGGCCCAATGTTTTCATAACTGATCGAAATGAAATGAAAGTTTCAACACTAGGAAAATAAGACAAGTTCTAATAAACTGGAATTGTCTTTAAACAGTGAGGTTATTGCGTACTAACCACACCCTGCAAGTAGGTAAGAAGTTCAACAAATGGAGGTCAGAATGAAAAAACAAGCTTCTTGGCGGCTGTTATGTTGCCTTTTAAGGGAAAATACTATTGGTGCTTTTATTTTATATGCAATTCTGTAATTTGCAAATACTGAGATAGGATTAGGGGACAGTTTGCAGCATTAATAATAATAGGTTACACTGGGTCTCTTTTTCCAGCTGTGAACGTTAAAAGACACTAACTGATATGCTGCTCCTAATATTTCATGTCAGTCTGACTCTCTGGCTACAGCATCTCTACTAAATCTTCAGATGTCAATTCAGTGGATATAGAGGTGTCACATTAACCCATTTTGTGCATCAGGAATGAATTCTGATTAAATTTCCCCGCAGATAATGCCCAGATCAGTCCCAGAAGTGTCACATCTTCAAAAACGCATTCATAGCAGCGGCAGCAGTGATGCCAATAAATTCCGACTTTAGGAGCCCACTTTCTTCTACTTTCGTCAATACCAAATGTTTCCACATTCTTGGGATAGTTTTTGTCAGCTCCGTAAATGAGGTATTAAAACTCTCCTTTACTTTCTGTGACTGTCTATCCCGCACACAAATGACTCTCTTTTAGAAATAACTGATGGCGACGTTTCTCAGACGCCTCCGGATTCTGCAGCCTGGAATGCTGCTTCACCGTGGGGCTGAGCACAGCAGTAGTCATTAGAGCAGTCAGAGAGAGATGATTTCAGATCAGTCTGTCACCAACCCCTGGGTTGCAACCCCGGCATAGCGTTAATGGGGACATTATTAAATCAGCTAGAAAAACAGGTGCCAGATTTTACTCTGAATCAAGCAACCACTTAAGGCATTGTTTCACCCTGCTCTCCTTTTTCTCTCTCCATCTCCTTTTCGCTTGTTATGTCTCTCCAGTAGCAGTATAACACTAAAGTCAGCTCATGATTCGATAAGAAACAAGATAAAGAGTTTATAGTTCAACACACTTGTGATATTTTGAACAAAGTTGGAATGAAAACAAAACGTGGCTGTATGACATCCTTTACCAAATCCTTCAGGTGTGCAAGAAAGTTGATGTAAATATTCACCATTACGACTTTTTAATGGTTGGGGTGTAAAATGCAACTAATACGATTTCTTGAATGGAAAAAAAATAAAGCAGATCAGTCTATGTAAACTAAACTGAAGAATGGAACATTACATGACTATGTAAAATACAAATTCAAAATTGATTTCAGATTCCTGAGGAGCTGCTGTGGTCATTTGGCTAAAGCCTAATTTAGCAAACTGGAACATATAATCTTTAGCCACACGGGACTGGGAATGGTAAATGCTGACTGGCTGATTGGTGGACTACTTTGATCCAGACTGAATGGATTGCCTTCATCTTTGGTGCAGTGGTCCAGGTCCCCAGAGGATAAATCCCTTTGACGTTAGTGATCCCCTGACGTTTCCTCTAGCACTACCATGAAACTGACATTTGTGATTTGAAGTAAAATGTCTTAACATCATTTGAATGGATTTACATTAAATTTGTAGCCCAAAATGACAAATTGTTAAACTTCGGTGATCCCTTATATTTTATCTCGTAGCATCAACAGGTCGTCGTTTGTATTTTGGCTGTAACTCCTGTTTATAACCAAATACCTAACCCTAAACTAATGCGATGAACATGGTAAATATCACGCCTCTAAGCATCAGCATGTTACTATTGCTACTGTGATGTTATTTTGTTAGCATGCTGACATTAACAATTAGCTCAAAGCACCACTGTGCCTAAGTAGAGCTTAACACAGCTGCTAGCACAGCTGCAGACTCTTAATCTTTTTTAAATTCTAGAGCAAAACGCAAATAATCCCTTAAATAAAAAAATAAAGCCAGTTTTTAAATTTAGATCCTTATCTGCATTGAGCCAAACTGAAGTAAGAAAAATGTGTGTAATTGTAAAACAGCTGATTGAAGTAGGCCAGGGACAATTTTAAGACATAAAGTGCACCCGCTGCCATTTAATGTATGCAAACTGATGTTGGTATCTTTTGAGATTCATTACTGATAAGTTTTAGTCAGTATTGCTTTCCAGTGTTCAGCATCATAATGCATTTTGACTTTTTCTTTACTGTGCCACAGTTTATTGTAATCGTCCTCTACCTTGTTATCCCTTCTCCATCCTCTTGTGGACATAAATATGATGCTGACTTCTTTATCCTGTTGTGCGCTCTCATGAGGGTGCACATAGGCTGCCTGCTGCTTACAAAGCAACATACACACATAAAATAAACATGCACCTCAAATCCAGCGGCCCCTTGTATAGTCACCAACATGGGAGTCTTCAACATAATTGCTGTGAGCGCACAGAGTCATTCTTAGGTAAAAGGGTTCACTATCTGAAGTCCAACTTTCTTTGACCCCCAGATAGCTTGTTTATTAGAACAAAGCCAGTTGCAAGGCAAAGGTTTTATGGATCTAAGACCTTCTGAGATGAACGGGTCCTTTGAAGCTTTTAGTTGCCAGGTGACAGAGAAAAAATGTATTTTCCCCCGCACAACCTGACCCAGCACACTGTTACAGACCTTGTGAGTAAGACTCCAGGTGGTGGGAGGACTTCATAACTACCCTAAGTGATTTTTTTCAAGCACCAATGGTTAACGAGTAATTTGCCAGAATTGGGCAATAGCTTCAGCTACAGTGTTGCGTAAGTTGAATTTCTTAGGAGATGATTATAATGGAACAAATAAAATGTCCTGGTATAACCCCTGTTCCTTTTCCTCTGTTCAGATTTGTCATGTTTATGTAGCTGGAAAAGAAAACGGAAACTTTTCACGTATGTAGCTTTGAAAGGAACCACTGGTTTTTCCACTGTGATAAGCCAGGTTTGCTTCCAGGTTGAACGAGAGTGGCGTTGTTTAAACCCCCACTGAACTATTTCTTCCTCTGATCACTGGATCAGTGTGGAACTACAAACACACAGAAACCAACAAAGGAGACATTTATCCTGTGTGTGTTTGTTTCTGGTTAGACGTGGCTGCCTGCGCATACACCGCCTGCATACCAAATGTGTAATGGAGCACGCACACTCCCCCTAATTGTTATTCTATTGACTCTGGGAAGTGGGGGAAGAGACTCGCACTCAAACCTGCTGATATGAGACGTGTGCACTTGCTACCTGTGCAAGAGCCCTTTTGAACCCGAGATATCGTGCCCATTGGTTTAGTTGAGGTTAATTAAGTTCAGAAAAATACATCTTGTGATGCTTACAAAAAAAAGTTGCTGCCACTGTGTGAGTTAAAATACTCTGGAGTGGGATGTTATTTTTCATTTGGAGAAACATGTTTTCCTTTCTTTTTACTACATTCATTTTCATTTGCTACATGTAAATAATTAAGCAGGAATACCTTTGCAGACAGAATACATATGAATAGATTCATAATTCAGGCAGTTTTAATGTTCTGTGTGCATTTGTGTTGTACTGTTTGCATCAGTCACAACACATGTGGCCCCCCCTTAATTTCTACTTCAAAAGTTACTTTAGTCTTTCATTTAAGATTTAGCAGACAGGGTCACAGGGGCAGAGCACAGACGAGGGGTTATGGGGAATGACAGAACAGGGAGGGGTAAATATCAGAGCAAGGCACACTGTTCCTGAGGTTTGTGGTCCTGCTGCTCCGAGGCCCCATGTCTCCTCAGCTCCTGTCAGCTCATCAAGGCCAAGTCCCTGCCTATCCCCGCTGGAATACCGCATCAAACAGCCCGGGGAGCCTTTTATCCCAAATAGAATGCCGCCCCCTGTCACAACGGAGGCTCTGCAACAAGCCGCACGCGGATGGCAAAGTTTAACACGGCGGAGTGAAAGTCAATATCCTGCCGAGGTGGTGTAGCTCAGACACGAGAGGGGTAAACGGTGAAAAGGTCACTAGGAAAATGGGATCCTGAAAGACACAGCTTGTCAGAGACAAGAGCACGCAAAGAAGGAAGCCAGATGATGCCAGGCAGTTAATGTCACGGTTCACTCTTTCGACCTGGTGCCAAGTCTAATGTCTCACAATTAAGGCCAAACGTCTTATTTTTGTCTTTTCCACCAATTACTGTAAAGGTTACTGCTTCAGTTGTGAACTTGGCTTGTGTATACAAATACAGCTTTCACGTGTGCATCTCCCTCAACAAAGAAACAATGACTTCCCCGTCTAATTTCCCTTTGTTTCGACCTGTAGCCAAAATCAGACATGAAAAGGCTTGACTGCGCACCCCAAAGACACAGAAGAGCTCTTTGTACTCAGGCTTGTTCTGCTCCATGCCATTTTTAATCTCGGGCAGAAGGGAAGAGAGCTGCTCCTCTTATCTTAGATGACATGGAGGCTTTGCTCCCTCTCTCTGGCGCTCTCTCATCTTGTTCTTCTGAAACCTAACTCTCTTTCATGTTTTCCCCTAGTGGTGGTTGTGGTGGCAAAGTGATACACTGAATGAGACTGGCTGAATTTTGTTTAGGTTATTCTGTCTGAAGGCTTATACATGATAAGTGGGGGTAAAGAAGGGCAGACGACAAGTAGGGTATTACCATCCTGGGTTGTATTTTTCGGTCCGGTGCACCCAACTGTTGTCATTATTTTTATAATTGCCTATTGGATGCGCAGCACTATTAAGAGCGTATTTAACTTTCAGTCTTAGGAGAGAGGGTCAGGAGTGTTTATTTAGTGCAGGATTATCTGCTTTCTCTGGTTACAGACCACTGAAATGTCGCCCGGGTCTGCTTAGTTGGTGACACAACCGAACCAATCCAAGGCTTTTTTTGTACTGAATTTCGTGTTGTTCTGAAGTTGTGGAGATTCAGACTGATTGGACCATCTGATATGGACCATCTTTGGGAGTCTGTTTTTTAGTATGGGGTGATGTGCTCTTGAAACAATCAGGAAAGGTTTGTGCCGCTTGCTGTGATTACTGTGGGTGAAAGGGTTTAGGAGAGGAGAGGTGTCACTTTAGCGTTAGTCATCATCATAATCGTCATAGTCATAATCACTGTTCCAAATCCGTGCTAATAGCGCCTTTAAATAACATCTAAAATATTTAGTTAAATGTCTGTTCCTGTACTGTAGAAATGTGGAAATAGCTGACTCAGGGTGGGAGCAGGACTAACGTAGTTACAATAATACATTAGCTAACTTAACTAGCTAGCTTGCAATGGTAGCCAGCCAGCCAGCTAAACTCTGTCTATTAAAAAGGAGAACACGCTCAGAACATTGGCAGATGGTGTAATTTACATCCTCGACAACCCTGGTGGCTAAGGGAACGTGGAGCAATTTCTTTGCCTTTATTTGATAGAGACCACTGCAAAGAGGCAGGAAATGAAGGAAAGAAAGAGTTTGGAATCGAACACAGCCCCCTGTGGTGAGGACTCCTTAATGACTCAAGTGAACCAGGTGAACTAACAAGTTTCCCCGAACATGGAAGTTTTAGCCTGAGCTTTTGTGCAGAGCAGCAGGCCTACAGTTGAAACAAGTAGCCAATTAATTAGTTGATTGTCAGAACATTTATGTGCAACTATTTTAAGTATGAGTTTCGTTGTGGTTTCAGGTTCTCAATTGTAAGGACTGGCTGTATTGCTGTGTCTTATGTGATAGTAAATTTAATATCTCTGGTCTTTGGATTGTTGGTCAGACAAAACAGGACATTGCAAGAAGTCAGCTTAGCGCTCTGGGAAATTATAACAAATAAAAGATAATAAAAGTTATTGTTAGATGCAGACCTACTCTAGAAGATGCTGCCAGTGTGTGGGCATACAAACAATAGGTGCTAGTGTAGAGCTGTGTATAGAATACGCTGATGGTTTAGTTGCCCTTTAGCATGAATTATGGAAATTTTGAGTCTACATTGTCTTTTATTTTTCCATATTGGGACAGATGTGAAATATTTGCTTATTTAACCAACAAATTGTCATTATATAAACAGAAGTGTCATTCTCAGTATAGTGCAAACTGTAACACTGCCTATGTGTCGTCTGAAAATTATATTAGAGCAGGCGGATACTTAAGTCACAAATGACTGCACTGGGGGAAAAGTGGCTAATAAGATGATAATGTAAGACTGATTAATGGAGTGGTAAGAAATGGTAATTGAGAGGATACTTGTCCAGAGAGGATATGTAACCCTTAACAACCGTGAAATCTACTTTCCTAATGAAAGACCTTAGCAGTTTATGATAAGTCTTGGTAAAAGTTATTACAAAGGGACACAACATGTCATGGCCTTTATAAGCCTACAGCCCTCAACCTTAAGAGAAGGCGTACTTGATCTGATGCGTGAAAGCACCGTGTCCCTATAACATCGTGCATATTATCACAAAATCAAAGTCCAGAAACATGCAGAACATAACTGTATCCAATCTATTTCTACGGCGGATCTAGGCCTTTGTGAAGAGACCCGAAGGGACTTGTTTTCCAGACGTCTACCACCATAACAGACTTTAAAAACAGACAGAGCCCCTTCCATAAGCCCTACAGCTTCAATTTGTTCTGCCAATTATTATCCTCTGCTCTGCCACAGTGATGGAAGGTGTTGTTCAATGGGCCTGAATGCCACCCTCTCTGTGGCCCGCCTTGACAAAGAGGGAGCCCCTGCCTTTTTCTGGGGGTCCAGTCAAGCATTCGCTGACAGATTGGCTGGGGTGCTAACCAGTCAGGTCTTCAAAAAGACAAAGACGACGGGGAGGGCGGTGTGAAGGGAGGGGGGCCAGTGGTGAAGAAGAATGACCTGCCAAATGAGAAAGAAGACATATTGAAAGGGACAGAGTAGGAGAAAGGAAAAACATATTGAACCAATGAAGAAGTACAACCTTTTGACCATCTGGCTCAGTGGGTGACAACAGCCTTCATCTGTATTTTTAGAGCTGTACAACACACCAAATTACTCTGTCAGGAAGATTAAGGAGAGTCAAAGGGCTGTCGAGTGGAAGAAAAAAAAGAGCAAAGTCGTCCCAATGGGCTATGAATAGTGGAGAAACTCAAAACTTTGCTAGCTTATGTCTGGAGCACCATCACTTTCTTCTGAATATAAATATAATATGAAAACAGTTCAGGCTACGTAATGAAAAAATACAAAATAAGAACCCGAGCAGTAGCCTAGAACACTTCTTATTTCTGTGTAATATATTCTCATTTCTGTTTAAACATGGTTGACTACATCTCCAATATAATTTCACTTTCCCAGCCCTTCTCCTCCTGAGGAGAACTATGCAAGAGACTCAACTCTGAAAACCTCTTTTTGCTGCATTAATTCCGTGATTGCTTAAATGAAACACTGCTATTTTCTCGCTCAGTGCTAAACAGGGATCAGATCTCCGTGACCATGACTAATCTTCCGCTGCGCTTTTTGTGTGTATTGGCGTGCACCTAATTTTTCAGGATCTTTTTGCCAATTTGGAAAACTAATTGCTTTGACTCTGACTGGGCAAGCAGCGGAATATAATGCAGTTTAAAGCTTCATCCTTTATGCCCATAAATCCCTCTACAGATCCAGCCGTGTACAACACTGGCTTATTAAAATGCATTAGGGCAGGTTCGCCAGCGTGAGAGGGAAGGTGATTTTTTTTCTCCTCATCCTTTGCGTTTGTACTTCGCTGGTCAGTGATCCAAGGACTCTGGACTTGCAGCAATCTCCACACACACTCCCAGCTGTCACACACTCCTGAGTTTTTCCCCACCATGCTGGTCACTTTATTCACTTGCAAATATCCTGAGATGAAATGAGTTGCCTTTGTGATGCGGGCAGGAGCATTTCCCTCCACTGCTCACTATCTACCTCCTCATGTCTCTCTCTTCTCGTCTTCTTCTTCTCCATCCTGGGCTTGCCTGATTTTACCCCACCTCTTTGATTTACACCCCCTCTCACTGTAATTTCACCCCTATCCTGTTGACAATCTACCCCCCTACGACTCTTTATTTCCACTCCTCCTCTTCTTTCTCGCCCTCTCCGCTCCTTCCCATGCCCGAGGTTGTAGATGGCTGGATTACGCTGGAGCGGGAGGAGGCCGTCCCAGTGATTGTAAAGAGAGGGACAATTGGTCCTTTAGTCTGATTGGGTCCCCAGATAGGCAACACAAGGGATGAGAGTGTGCAGACAGCTTTGAGAAGCAGACGGCACTGGTGACAGAGTAGAGGCAGTAAGGGCAGATATATATATATAGATGAAGAGAAGGGAAACTTTACAAAGAGGACAGAGAGAGAGTGCGTGGACTCAAGGTGACTTTTGGGGAAACTGATGCACTGCAGGCAGGAGCTTTCACAACTTTTACAAGGGAAATTTAGCGAGCGTGCAGGGAAAAGAAGAACAAAGAGATAAAAGAAGAAGAAAAACTGGCATTTTTCACAGAAGAAGGGCTGAAAAAGAGGAATAAAGTTGAAAAGTAAAAAGGTAAGGCATGGAATTTTTGCTAAGAAAAATTATCCTTGACTTTCACCGGCCACATTTAAAACACAACAGTGCCAATAAGAAAAGCCAATATTACTTTCAAGCTGTAAACAGGGTATGGTGAGAATGATTTAAGGGAGACTGGGGATTTGTCAGCTGTAACTGAGCTTTGAAACACTCTGAGTGGAGATGGCGAGCGCTGGGATGAATAAGACACGAGGTGGAAGCACTATTTCATTACTGCGCTGAATCAATAGTTCATTTTTTGTGTGTTAATCGATAAACAATGTTTAGAGAAACAAATATATCGCATGTCTGGCTGTCAAAAGTAGGTCACGGTGATTATTCGGAGAGACCTGCCTCAGCCGGGAGGGGCTTTGGTGGCACATTATAAAACTTTTGTGAACACGAGCTCAGGCTCAAAGCGTGGCTCCAATTCTCAGCACGTCTGCACTGTCGCTACTTCAAACAAGTCATGCTGAAGGAGAGGAATGCCTATCTGCTTTTTACGGACCTCTGTTTGGCATTCAGACCTCATTCCTCAGCCAGAGCCAAGGTTCTAGTTTCTCAAGATGAGGACATTCATTTTTTTCCCCAGATAAAACCTATTAGGCTATTGCCCGTCTTGTAAGCTCAGGTCAACATATAACACTAGATTGGCCTGCTTTCAACAGGGCAGAACAATTTTTCCTGCCATTATCATTGTCAACAAGAGGCAGTGAAGGATCCTCTGAAAGATGAGAATTATTCGCTGACCTCCATATAAACAACACCTTTCAGGTTTCTGTGATGGTGCTTGTGGCTGAGATGTCTTCAATGACATTCCAGCACAGGACATGGTCTATTAGTGGAGAGGATTCTCCAGCTGCCACCATGTGGGGGGATGAACACTGTACATCCAATTCTCCTTCTAGACAAAACCCCAAAATTCAAAAGAGATTGCGAGTTCGATATTAATTTGAAAGGATCCGTCCCCCAGACACCGCTGTTTAATTTGTGGCGGAGTGACACTGATTGCAAACTTTTCCAGATGACGCTTATGCACGGTGACATCATTTCCATGCACCAGTGCCTGGGATGAATGCCAGTTTGTGTGATTTAATTTCTCCATAAATGACAAGGTTCCTTTTATGGCCCCCGCCGAGCGGACTAAATGTACACTGGGGAGGGAAGGGGAGGAGAAGGAGGCAGTCCAAAACGAGAGGAAGGATTAAGCAGTCGGAAAGAAAACTAAAGATAAGTGCAAGTTCAAATGATGAATAACACAGATACAACAAAGTGTTTAAAAAGACCTAAGAAAAAGGGGACAAAATGAGGGGGAAAACATATCTGTTTTTGGTCTATGTTACTGTAAACAAGAGCAGCAGAGGGTTGAACAAACTTCTGAAGCTCACCCAGCACACAAAGGCAGATAGAGAGCAGAGGGAGGGACCAGTAATTAAAAACACCTTACAGTAAACGAGCCACAGGGAGGGAGACGCTTGTCACGGCACAGCAGTGGTGGCGCACACAGCTGCACAGACCGAGGCCCGGGGAGCTCCCTACAATTAGAGAGCATGGCAGAGGCAGGTTCAAAGCCTGCCTCATGCCAGCGTCTCTGTCCTGAGGGGGGACAGGGTTGGAGGAATGAGGACGAATAGAGGGTAGCTCTGACATGCACACACACACACACACACACACATAGAGACATGCTGTGCATCCACAGCAAACTCATATTCATACCCACACACATACAACTGTGTGATCTTGAGAGAGTTTGGCCAGAATACACACCTCCCTTAGCCTGGCTCTGCCTTTGAAGGCAGCCATCTCTCCCTGTGAGCCAGCTGAAGAAACTGGGTCCTTGCTGCAGGCGGTGACGTTATAGTCCCTTTGCTTTAGAAACCAGAAGACCTGGTCATTTTATTCCATCTTTAACACACACACACATACAAAACAGACCAGAGGCCATACTGCAGGCACAGCCTGCTTTTTAAAAGTTAGTGCAGCAGCACAGTCTGCATTTAATTACGTGTAAATAAGTAAATAAACATTAGCATTCAGAAATTAAAAACTACTCTGCAATGAGGACTGAATGTGGCTTGTCACACTCAGCACTGGGCCCTGGTAGTGAAATTAGATTCAGCAGCTGTATTTAAGAAAACTCGCCTACATTTTGCAACAGCACCCGCTGTTGCTTATTGTCCGCGGCTTATTTAAAGACTCTCATGCCGGAGCTTTTGCATCTAAAAAAAGCCAAAGTGCATGGATGTAGCCCCCAGCCTGGGTCAGAGATACAGAGCCTTCGCGGTATCGTCACTTTCCCCCCGTGCTAAATCAATTGTGGTTAACAAATTGGCCATGACGTTTTCCCTGCCAGGGTGGGTGGAACCCTTTTTCATGGGTCCACCCAGTTCTTAAGGACCTTTTCCACAGTCTGGGAGGCCTCTTTTTAGAGCTGAGGTGAGTGGAGCATAGACATGGCCACTGTGAAATTAACACTTAATAATGCTCCACATAGCACTTAAACAGGGCCGACCCATACTAATGTACCACACACTGAGTTGGCCTTTGGCAACCTCATTCAGTGAGTGGGAGTTTGGTGGACCAAGAGGTCGTGGTGAGGTTTTTGATAACATTAGGACTGGAGCTATTTTTGTGATTAATCAATTTATCATTTGATCAGAAAATAGTGAAAAATGGCCATTGCAATTCTCCCAAAGTCCAAGAGGAAAACTTATTTGTCCAACTAGAATGTTTACTATCACATAAGTCAAAGAAAAGCGGCAAACCTCGACATTTGAGAAGCAGGAACTTGGTTATGTGTGAAATTTTTGCTTGAAAATGACTTAATAATTAATCTGTTATCAAAAAAAGGTGCTTTTCCTGTATTAATTTGCCAGTTGTTTCAGCACTAGATGACATTTACCATTACACTGCTGATTTATTTTAGTTGGTTCATTAAGTATTAGGGCTGGTTTCAAACTTACTTTTTTAACGTCTTGCTGTGAGGAATGAGAGTTTTCAGAGTTTAATTAACAAGCAACCAAAATGCAGCCTTAAATAAGCTAAATTACTGCACAATTCAAATCTGGAACTATCTGAAGACTAAGCATCCAATCCCAACTGGTGGGTCCAACTTTTAAGTGTTAACACATTTCAGTCTGTGCCCTATAAGTACTGAGGTTCAAAACCCAGTCTGACATCCAAGACTATTTCTGTTACATTACAGGAAGGAAATACATTTTCTTTTTGTTAATTTTGGCGTTTCCGACTCATTAATCGGAAGATGTGCAATTATGTGTGCTGCCTCAGCCCAGTGGTGGTCGGTCAGTCTTACTGTAGCAGTTGTTTCCTGTTTGTTTTCCTCCATTGGAAGGAAAAATGTACCTCCGTCACTCGTGCAAGTGCAGTTTGATAAAGTCTGTTGTTGTCACATCGCAGTTAATGGAGCAGCAGGTGGACTTGGAGTGAGATGATACAACAATATGGCCCATCATTTTGTCACACCAGCTGCTCCTCATGACAATCACCGTCTCTTCCACTGTCACTCAATTTCTTCCTCCCTTTCAGCAAACACCTTTTCTTTTTAGAAGCTTCTTGCTTTTCAAAACAAACATAAAAATCGGATGCTGCTGCTTCTTTTGCCATTTCCTGTTAAAGTGTAACACACTAACAACTGTAAATTGTGTAATTCTCTGTTGAATACAAAGGCAGATTTTAGACTAGGGAAGAATGTTTCAGCCTGGTGGGAAAATACCTCTTCGCCTTAAGTCTTGCAAAGCTTTTTCATATGATTGCTCCTCCACCCTCCACCTCGCTCCTCTTCCCTTCATCTTCCCATCCCTTCAATCCACCATTCACAGCTAGTGTGGCAAATGCCAGCTGCTTTTTCTTTAAACAAGTGAAATGCCATAAGATTAGCAGAAGAAAGATGTGTGTAATGTTTTGCTAGCACTATTACGTGGCATGTCACCTCATTAGGGGCAACAAAGCGGAGCAAAATGCTCGGGTGCAAGCTGTGACCTTTCAGGGGAGGAGCTGAGAGGGGAGGCCAAGGGTTTGTGGGCGAAGAACAGGGAGCTAATTTTACTTCATAATGGCAACCAGGCAGCTTGAATAGACAGAAAAGAGGGGAGCAGCGAGGTCAAGTGTCACCCTCTTGCAGGGGAGGCCCTGAAACACACACACATACATGCACACACACACACACTGGGTCCAGCCTCACACTGACAATGCAGCCACGCCCCCCACCCTTCCCTGCCTTTTGTGCCTCTTCAACAATGATTAACTGAGTTTGGCGATTCAGAGAGTCTAGAGCAGCACAATGCACTCTCTCTTACAAAACATAATAGAGTCAACCCATGAGTCAAACAGTCTCTCTTTCTTCCGCTGTTTTTTTTTTCAAACTTTCCATCTCCCCCTGCTAACAGCCTTTGCTTTTCTTTTCCGTTCTCCCTCCTCTCTCTGCCTTTAGACTATAAATCCTATTGTCCCCCATGCTCGTTAATGCAGGAAAAGCAGGCAGATGCGGCCGTCTTCCTAGCACATAAAAACAAGATGCAGATGGAAAGAGGTAGCGTAGGTGCCATGGGCTGCATGTGGATAAACAAAAGGTATTGATTAGCTGAAATCGATGGATAACCCTAAAAGCGTCTCCTGCAAGAAATTCATGGAATTGATCGCTGGCCTTAAAGATCTGTATGATGCTCGTATCAAAAAGAAGGAGACAGATTTTACAGGCATGAAATCTAACATCCAGACAGTACCATAGGGCCCTTCAAAAACTGAGATATGGGGGAAAAAGGTACACTCACAATGAGCGGTGTGCAGAGCTGACAGGAACTTGTAGAACATGGTGTGAGTAAAGCTGAGCAGGCATGTTAACAGAAACACTAAAATCTCAGAACATCACACCCCCGGGCCTTTTACAGGAGGTGTGAAGGAGCTCACCTCTCCTCGTGACAGGAGGAGGAGGAGGAGGAAGGAAGGGAAAGAGCGTGGGTTTTTTTTCCGATGTGAAATGTCTGATTGTCCCAAGCTGAAGGAGAAGGAGCTGAAGCTGGTGGTATCAAAGGGCACAATCTTCCTCCTGCGGGCTCGGAAAAGGTTTAGAGGTTTAAAATTTAAGAATATGCCTATCAAAAAATATCAAAAGGCTTTGTATTTAACACGGCATATCTGTCTCTTAAATCCATACACAAACAGAAATGTAAAAATGAGAGTTTGTGGCTGTAGAGGAAATTTAGTAGTGAAACTGTCCTGTCCATTAGTTTATCTGTCTTTGTGGAAAGTCACCGCTTCTTATTGTTGTTCACAAAAAAATAGTTACAGCACTTAACTCTGAACTAATTGCCTCACTAGGGCTATTATAGTTACGTACACCTCGGACATGCACAGTTTTTGTGTAAATACTCTTGTGTGTTAAGTAGCCCTGCAATAGTGAGTGGCAGTATGACATGAATGTTTTGTTTTGTGACCATTGTCCCCGTCTTCTTCTCCTCTCATTTTACCTTCCCGCCTCCTCAGCAGTACAAGAAGAACCCTCTCATTTCACTGTGATAAAGTACACATGGACACACAGCTCATTATGACAACAAAAACTCTGTAGTAGTAGATGGCTAATCTAGATGCAGGAGAAAGACTGTGAATATGGAAAATGTGTCATCCACAGGTCTCCCACAGAGCAACACAGATGGGGGCTCAGAATGCGACAAAAGGATGATGATGTCCAAAAGGACATCAATCTGACTCTCATCTGTCTCCTTTTTTTCTCTTCCAGCACGCCAACAGTAGCCAGACAGAAGGGTACCAGGAAACAACTGTACTTGTGAAGAAAGAGGAAAAGTCTTTTCAACTTCTACTCTGTGCTTAACGATGGGAGACCGATTGTATCTTCCAGCAGTTGCCACCGCCTTGCTCCCCGTGGCCCTTGGCATATTCACCCTTCTTCCTCACAGCCTTTTGGGTAAGCCCATAGAGGAGGAAAACGCAGGCAGCTCAGCACTGCTCCAGAGGGTGAAAAGAGGCTGGGTGTGGAACCAGTTCTTTGTCCTGGAGGAATACACCGGACTGGAACCACTTTATATTGGAAAGGTCAGTGTTGACTATGTGCACACACATAAAAGTAAAACCTGAAAAAATGCAAAGTGTACAAGTTTCGGGCCTGGTAGGGGAGCAGCTTTTCTGCATGACCTTTCTGCTTGGCTCACCTGGTGTATAAGGTGCCTCAGTGTAGGTGTTGCAAAAAGATTTCAAACAGTGCAAACTTTAAGATCTATAGGGGAGCTCAGCTGCCTGGAGGACATCTGCAGCTGAGCGCATGAATGCAAAAGAGAAGATCATGGGTGGGCAAAGGCAAACTTAAATAACTGCAAAAAAAAAATCTCAATTGAATCCCTGGATACACTGAATCCATACTAAGACAGCCTCTCTTCTTTCCACTTTGAACCAGATCCAGACAGCAGTGATTGAGTTAATTGACTCGAACCGAGGCTTCGCTCAGTCGGCCCTCTTTGCACAGAAGTGGACAGCATGTCTGCAACACAACCGACATGCTCTGAAAAGAGCAGACGAGGGATGCTCTCAAAGGAGCACTTTGATCGCTCAGTCGCTAAAGTGAATTGAACATTAGATCAATAGTTGTGAGGCCAGTCATCATCAGCAGAGCGACACAACAATCAATGAAAACTGCCATTACATCACCACGTTTTTTGTTAAAGGTTTTTTGGCCATATGTAAATTGCTTGAGACACACCACAGTTAGAAATTATCCTTAAAACATAAAATATCCCTTCACGTTGACTTCTCTGTGGCCAAAAAATTAATCGGTATGATGAATGCTAGCAGGGTCCTCTTCTTTAGATTGTGTCAGCTGTGGTCAAGTCAAGTCGAGTTAGCTAAACTATGAAACTATTATCTGGTAAGCACGCGCCACAATCCAGTGTTTGTACACTCACGGTTTTGTTACAAAATTAATATTGTTCTGTTTCATTATGACATTTAAAACTAAAGTGAGGCATGTATGAGATTGTTGACAAAAAACACTACCACAAAGGAGTTTGTACTCGACTAGCATTAGCTGCTTGTCATTTTCCAGTATGTTTTAGCTAGATAGCAGTTGCTAACTTACGCTTCATGCTAGAAGATAATTAATACTCAGAATGCTTCAGTCATACTTTTAAGCATACCAAATCAATGTTTTAATGACCTTGATCAAGATTGTGGACATTCATGACAGAGCAGTAGCTTAAACAAGTGAAACTTGTGAAGCTAATATAACTTTAGCTCAGCAGCTAAGACAGAGCTGTCAGCAGAATAAATTTACTGCCTGTCTTGACTTACTAACCATGTGTATTACTAAAACTGGAAAACTATCTCTTTTATTAAATCAGTGCAAATTCAATTATTATTTTATGTATCCCAGTGCTAGCTGTTGTCGCTAAATGTGAGTTATAGTAATGGTCTAGCCGTAGATATAAGATAAGATGATCCAATTATTTATCATATAATATTTGACGTTCTTACTTACATTAGTGTAACTGAATAACATTATACGTCTAATATAATATACCAGACCAATTTTTATTGTTTTATCAACATTTTCTAGTACCCAACAGGCAAACAGTTTATTGTACCTCTTTAATGAGCAATGACCCACCAGAACAGCACTAATGGGCCACATTTGACACTCTTCTAGACAATCCTAGCTCAAAAACTGAATTGTATTGCATGTAAATTTTGAATTCACATAACATCCGGTCCTGTTTTTTTTTCACCCAATAGCAAATTGAAATGGCACTCAACTGAATAAAGAGTGCAGAGCATTCTGTCAGAACTTGGATGTAAGATCTCTCAGCGCCCAGCGTGCAGAGCTGTTAAAACATTTCCTTTTCTCAAATTCCTCAAAATATGCTGCCCTGATCTTAAATAGCTGATTCCAGACCTTTAATTGAATTTGCCGTTGCCTCAGTAGTCCTCGATGACTTTTAAAACACTGCAGTACTACCAATCATCCTCTGAAATTTAGCTTCACAAATGATGTAACCTGCATAATTAGTGATCTGGAATAATTTTCCCACCACCGCTTGGGAAAACTAAGGAAAATGCTGGATTCCAAAAAGACCAGATAGAAGAGTAACAAGTCCTGAGAGAGTGTCACCAGAGCTGCAGAAAAAAAAGACTATATCTGCATATGTGGTATGCAATATTCCTTACAGTTGCTGTAGCATATTCACTTTCATGTTACTCTTATATCCCATTTAGTGTTTCTTCACTGATTCTTTCCAAGCCGCCCACCTTCATTTTTCCAAGCTGAATAAAATAAGTGATTCTGACAGGCCAGGCTACTACCCAGAGAGCTACTCAAGGCAGAAAGGCATTGTAGGATATGACAATTCAGGAGAAATATGTACTGTAGCCTCCCCCTAAGGGTTATTTCCCCCCCTCAGCTCAGTATTCAGAGCCGTGGGGATCTCGGAGGTTTGGGCTCTGGGCTAGGACTAAGACCGAGCAGGTAATTGATAGTGTCAAGCTCCCTCTTTTCATAGGCTTGGATGTAGAGGAAGAATCAGTGCAGCAGAAGGCGGATAAGGTGGAAGGAAGGCACCGGCCCAGGATATATCACCACGAGACACGGTGCTGAAGCCCACAATGAGGTGTTGATTAAAAAAATATATTCTGGGCCTTGCTGGGCTACACAGCGCTTTGCAGGAGAGAGTGCAGGTGGCCGCGTTGTCCGAAGAGATAGGAAAAAGCTGTATTGTCTGCTGCTCTGGGAATGATAGGTATTGCGAAGATTGCTGCTGAACTATCACCGCAATAACAACAATGAGTGCTGTAGCTGCAAACTTTTAGCAGTTCAACAACCTCAGCTTGGTAATTTCACTTAGTGGCTACAGATGACAAAAGGCCACTGGGAGTGTTTTGAAAGCCGTGTGTTTAGAGTCAGCAGGAGGATTTTTGTCAGTGTTGTGTTGCGTGCTCGTTATGCACGCCTGTTGAAGACATATGTCAATAGGGGCATTTAATTCTGCTCCACCATAGTGATGGCAGTGAGTACTCATCATGCGCAGAGACCCTCTAAGTACAAAGT
Organism: Lepomis gibbosus; assembly: GCA_029875015.1. Taxonomy (NCBI): domain Eukaryota; kingdom Metazoa; phylum Chordata; class Actinopteri; order Centrarchiformes; family Centrarchidae; genus Lepomis; species Lepomis gibbosus. Next base: position 87,232 of record JAPMOB010231897.1, read on the forward strand.
AAGGAGTGATTGCGCATCAACAGACTGGCATTTGCACTTACAGGTCACAAAAGGCTTCTGATTGCACTGCAGGGCCCATGGCAACAATCGGGCTGTAGGCTGTGATTAGGTACTTACAGCAACAGTATTATGGTATACATATAATAAACACCACCTCTGGAGGTTTAGAGTTAATTTTACCCACTGGTTCATGAATATTCATTTTACAGTGATACAGAGAATGCATCATCCTCACATCGAAGATGCTGCAACCAAAGATTGCAAATAACTTCATGTTCTGTTGACATGTTGACTATAGAAAGTAGACACTTGGTATCATGCTCTACCAGGCCTGAGCCTCGACCACCCTCTCTAACACATTTTCAGTTGGATTCATATCAAAAACTCGCTGTTTGGCCTCTTCAATTCCTTTGGTTGTCTTCTCTGTTTGTGTACGATCACTGAGCTGCTGCATTGTTCTAAAATTAGGGGGTGTGACCTGATTAAATGTCCTGAAAAATATGTCACATCGTGACACCATATGTTACATTCCTGTTCCTGGATTCAAATTGTGACCGCTGTTACACTTTGTTGATGTAGTTTCGTCTGACTGTTCCCTTGCATCTACAACTAAGGCACTAGCAGTTTAACTTTTAGTTGTCCCGTGTTACTTCCAAAGCCCTTGAGATGTCTCCAAAATACGTAAAAACGTGGATCCTTTCTTTGGAAATGTGCATTGTCAGTTAAACCTTTTTTTCTCTGTTTGATAAACATCTCTGGGAACATCTCCACAGCTCCACTCAGACATGGATAAAGGCGACGGTTCCATTAAGTACATCCTGACGGGCGAGGGCGCAGGCACCACCTTCACTATTGATGACAGCACCGGGGACATCCACGCCATCCAAAGGCTGGACCGGGAGGTGAAGGCCCAGTACATACTTCGTGCCCAGGCCCGCAACCGCCTGACGGACAGGCCTCTGGAGCCTGAGTCCGAGTTTATTGTGAAGATCCAGGACATCAACGACAACGAGCCGAGGTTTCTGGATGGGCCCTACCAGGCATCTGTTCCCGAAATGTCCAAAATAGGTGGGAGATGAAGGCAGACAGATGGATGAGACAGAACCTGAACTGTTGGCTGTACATATTGTGGTTGTTTTTCAGGAAGTGGCTCATGTGAATTTGCAGCCTTGGAAAACAATAGCAAAGTACATCATAGAACTGCACAGTCATCGTTGTTGTTTGTTCTTACAGGCTCGTCTCCATCTGCTTCATTCACTATTCATAAACCTGGTTTTGTGGTTACTTTCAAGTAAATAAGCATAGCTAATTTCTGGAGCTGCTGCTGCCACAGATGGAAATAACTTTTCCTTGATTTATAAGATAATATTGGTGTAGCTGACCGGCACCTTTCATCCACCTCATCCGGTTATTCCCATTTTAGCCACTCTTTCTCACGTTTGCCTTAATGTTTACCCAGGAACATCTGTGATCCAGCTGACGGCTACAGATGCCGACGACCCAACGTACGGCAACAGTGCTCGGGTGGTCTACAGCATCCTGGAGGGCCAGCCTTATTTCTCAGTGGACGCCAAGACTGGTACGACTCCCTCTAAAACACCCAATCTGTAACCATGGAAACCAGCTTTTTTATCCATTACATGTGGCGCCTGATAGATTTCAAACTTCACCAGCCACTTTAACTATTTTATGAGCTGCATATGAATTTGTAATAAGTATGAATGATGTTAGATGACCTGATAAAGTCCACAAACTAAAACTGACAGTCAGGATTTACTAACACTCGGCTGACAGCTGCTGTTAATTCCCCACCTTGTTTCTAACACTGTATCACACTGTCTGATTTTAACAGTCCACACTTTAAGCCCCTGTGTACACGAACCAGCTCTGAATGTGGGAAGCTCAGCGTGGTTCCTGTTGTTGCTATGAGACTACCGAACACTTGTCTGAAACACGGCGCTCTTTTGTTACAACTTGCAGCATCTCAAAAACTCCTGGCACAAAAAAATATGTGCTAAGCTCAAAGTGTGACTTCTCTGTTGAAAATGAGGACAGAATAAGACAGGCAGCCCCTCGTAGTGAAGTGATCAAGTGTATCCAGAAACTCGTCTCATAAGAGAAATCTCGCAGGTTTAATCCACTAAAAATATATATGTCCATTTGTCACAAACCAAATACACTTAAGACTGCTGCCAGCTTAACAATATTATTGTGATTTTCATCATAACATATTACTGAGCTTATTTGATTTATTGTCAAGAGTTAGCAAGAAGGCTGATCCCAGTCTCATGTCTCTGCATTAAGTGCTGAGCTTGAACCAGGAGGCAATTAGGCTAGGTTCACTTAGCATAGAGACTGGAAGCTGGAGGGGGGGGGCTGTCAGGGCAGCTCTGAAACTCACTAATTAAAATGGTTTATCTTGTTTGTTTAATGCAAGTGTGAAAAGACTTAACAATAGGATAAAGCCATGTTAGCTGTTTGCCCCTACTTCCAGTCTTTATGCTAAGCTAATCACAGTCTGTCTCTAGCTCCATACTTAATGCACATGAGAGCGGTCCTTCCTAATCAATTCCTGGGAAGAAAGGGAAGAATATTTCCCAAAATGTCTTGAATTGGCAATTTAAGTGAATCAAAATGCAAAATAACTATAAGTTTAAGTAACAATTGTTGCAGTTACACGCTATAACAAAAGATGATAGATAAAAACATAAAAACTGTTCATTTATGAAAGGACAAATATATCAGTCAAAACACATATAGTGATGCTCCAGAACTGTGAAGGCATGGGAATCAATCGCCAATCACCAAAAGTATGTGAACAGAAGTGTTAATATCTAACTGCAACATTGCAGCACATGGTAACAGCATTTCAAATTCCAAACTTCCACTTCCAAAAATCCATTAGTTTTCTAAAAGCAGAGAATCGCTGGCCATTGTTTACCACAGCTGCCTCATTTACTTGTTTGTCAGCACAGAAATCTGTTGCCAAACCTCTTAGGCTGCGCTGGCCATCAGCAGCCTCTCAGCCTGCTGCTGCTGTAGGATCATCCATCACGGAAACACAAGTGGCTCTACAGCTATCAATCAGCCTCCCTGAATCGGCTCTAAGCACTGCTCTGAGTCTTTTATTGGTGGAAACACAATGTAAAACTTCAACAGATATAGCTCAAACCTTCAACATTGTTGCGTGCACTCCTTTTCTTATTCTTCAGCACAAAACATCACTTGACCTTGGTTATATCTGGCAAAATTGTCAATGGATGTCTTTGGTCGAAATGCATTGTTAATAATAGTGTACAGATAAAACCCTCTACTGTCCATGACCATGGAAACTCATTTTTCAGTCTTATGGAAGCTATCCATCAGTTTATTGTCAGTTTTACTCTTACTTTGGGATGTAAGCATATACCTCGTCATGTACTGATTTTTTACATTTCCGCACTGCTGATACTTTGATATCTTTGTCATACACACATGCACATATGAAACTTTACATGTATAGAATTTAGATTCTTCTAAACTGCAGAAATCTTTTTATTTTATCCAAGTAAAAAAAATCCTAATACTCTGAAAGAAAACTGGAGTTGCCTCTAGCTAATAATAAATAAGCTTGTTATAGTCATGTGGGATCAATGATACACAATCCAATGAAAAAATTAAGAATATTTACAGTATGAACTTGGTTGGATGAGATGTTTTTTTTCTATATTGCAGCCAAATAACAAAGTTTGATTATTGACCACGTAGTTTGGTAAGACTTTAAATGAGAATAGTTTATAAATCACTCATGCAGCCTCTTGTCCGGTCCATTGGGAGTGTTGACATTTCAAGGCACCATCGCTTGGACACATGACCCTAATCTGTGTCCCCAATTCTCGTTGCTGACCTTTAATTCACCTCGTGTCTTTTTTGCTCTCTCTTATCCTCTATGGTATCTCTCTTCAGGCATCGTCCGTGTGTCCCTTGCAGACATGGACCGGGAGACCAGAGAAAACTACACCGTGGTCATCCAGGCCAAGGACATGGGCGGCCAGCTGGGGGGTCTTGCTGGCACCACCACTGTCAACATCACACTCAGTGACATCAATGATAATCCCCCCATGTTTGACCAGAGTAAGAGATATACAACTCTTCATCCTTACTGCACTCTGTCTTTTTATTCGCCACATTTTTGTTTCTTATCTGATTCACTTTAGTCCTCGCTCTACCTGAACTCACATCACCTTTTCCGACTCCCTCCTGATACTCTCATAGCTGAAAAAAAAGTTATGAACAGTTTCTCTCAACAGTAGAGGAGCCAGAGACTATTTTATGGCACAATTCAAAAAAGTGACTAAATGCATCATGGAGCTGAAAATGGATGGGATATTAACTCTGACTCCCTGAAGTTAAAAATTATTGATTATTATATATTATATTTTCACAACTGAAAATAAACAATTATTTTCTTGATTAATCTGTTTTTTTCCATAAAATGTCTGGAAACAGTGAAAAATGTCAACGTGACTTCTTCAAGTGTCTTGTTTGGTCCAATGAAAAATCCATCGTCAACCACTTATCCTGCATACAGGGTCGTGGGGGGGCTGGAGCCTATCCCAGCTGGCATAGGGCGAAAGGCCGGGCACACCCTGGACAGGGCCACACATAGACAGACAACCACTCACACCTAAGGACAATTTAGAGACACCAATTAACCTAGCCTGCATGTCTTT
>JAPMOB010231899.1:0-12294 GCA_029875015.1 Lepomis gibbosus
ATGAAATGCAAAGCACGGGCCAAGACCCATGCAAATAAGCAGGAACCTGCTCTGGGGATGAGTTGATTGCTCAAACAGTTTGAGGGATTAGCATCAAGTGAGAAATCAACACAGCCACCTCAAATATTCTTTAAATGGGGCCAGCAAACAGAAATAGCCTAGTCATTACAGTTTAGGGCCATGGTAGTTTCTATCAAATGTTACTCAAAGAGGAACACGTGGGATTCAGTCAAAGTAAACTACAGCGTGTGTTCATAATAATGAAGGAATATGTCACCAGAGCAGTATTTGTGACTCAGAAAAATAAGATATATCAGGTTCTGGGTATACACAATACTTGTAAGGATACAGTCATTGTTGGTTTGGCTCTCGTCCTTTAAATAGGGTTAGACTAATGCCGCAATCCTGTCCAATGTTTTTTATTAGTTAGTTAGTAGTAAAAGTTTTATACATTATTTATTCATATTTTGCAGTTTTCCCAACAGAGCTTCAATATGCAAATCTATTCATGTGAAGAGCCAAAGTGGCTCACACCAAATCTCTACTTTTATTGGAAAGAAGAAAACAAGTGCTTAAAACTAAAGCACATACTCAATTCCCCAGCATCATTGCCTTATTATTACGCTTCCAGATCACCAAATCAGTGTCTCACTATTTGCAAACATTTCTTTATATTTTTGAGAATATTACCTTGATGAGCAGAACTGCAACACAACTGCTAATGACTCCACAATGCATTTGTTAAAAACTTGCCTTTGCCTATTGCTTTCATGTTGTGTTGTGGTGTTTTACAGTTTTATGCTCAGATGCATAACAGTATAGAAATAGTACTGTACTGTAATGCACATAGAGTAAGATTTTAGTATATAGTATCTATATTACATAACAGCACTACAATACATCACTGTATTTTAGTAAGGTTTCCTAAAGGAATTTGAACTGTATCATTTTAAATACTTTTGTGTAAGCTGCTCTTTTTCATTGCTATTTGTTAAAAATATTTGATGAAATGACCACTGCATACTCTGTTTGAGAAGAATGCAAATAAATAAAAGTCATTGTTTCATTAATTTTTCGTTAGGATAATTTTATTCAAAAATCCATGACTGATAAAACCAAATGATGAATATAAAAAAAATAATGCCAAATGTTTTCATTTTGTATGCTGTACTAGATTTTGATCCAATATTACAAACACTTTTTTCAAGTGCACACTGATCCCACAGCAAGTTAAGTAGTAATTACAAATACAGACCCCCCCCCCCCCAAACTTTTTTTAATCCATTGTGAGAACAGGCTATATTATATATATTTTGAAATCTCCAAGGAAAAACAAATGTCCTCTAGCTGACTAAGAGTAGGGAGAGTGTCCTGTCTTGGGAAAGTGGAGCCAGGTGACCTCTTGTTCCAGGCTTGGCTGCTCAGCCTAATTGGCAGTGCACACTTTCTAATATAGGTTTCACCTCCCAGATAGCTAATTGCAGCATTATGTCTTGAGACCTTTTAATTTGTTAAAAAGCATTTCACAGAAAAGACACATGGCCACTTACCATTTCTTTTAGCAACATTTCAATTTAGTTCAATTCATTATTAGTCCCAAGTGGGCCATTTGGGCAACCCAAATGGCAAGAGTAAAAAACATGACAAAGTTTAAGAAACATACAATATAACTTTGAAACAGACAGCAGTGAAAACACAAACACAGATCACTTACACCAATACACAGTGTGTTGGTAAACCAACACATTCTCATCCCAACTCATCACATATGGACACTTGGTCAAGACCCCTTGGTGTTGGTTTTTAACCTTAAGCATTGTTTTTTGGTCGTGCAGGGTTCCATGTCAAGTAAGCAAGAATAAATATGCAACGTCTGGTAAGACTTAAAAAAATAACTAACAATGATATTGTTGTACAACTACTGGTGCAAAACTACTTGGTTAGGTTTAGGAAAATATCATGGTTTGGGGTAAAATATTACAATACTTACCTGACACAGCCTACATACTAAAAGCAATGAATGTTAACTTTGTTTTACATAGGAAACAAACACTCAACTGGATGAGTACAGGAGTTTTTCACCTGGTGCTTCAACTTATTTCTTCACCAGTCACGTGGAAAGTGCAGTAGTGCAAGGGTGGATTGTTGCAAAAATATAAAATAAAATAAAAATAACAAAAAAAAACAACAACTATGAAACTAAGTACAAACTATTCAAACTAACATCACAAACTTATATTAAACAACACAAAAAAACCCAGTGAGGCCCTGCCCTAGCACATGCTACTCTTCCAGGACTTTGTCACTTCCTGTTTGCCACTTCAACCCAGATCCCTGCCTGAAGATGAGAACAGGTGAATGAAACATGCAAACATTTGGATGACCTTGGGTAACCCCAAAAACCTAAAATAAATGACTTGAAATTAACTGTCACACTTCACATCTGAGTTGACAATGTTCTAGTTAGCAAGTTGGAAATCTCACTTGGCCAGCCATTGTGGACAACTAGCCAGATTAGGCACTGTTACGATGAAAAAAATGCATTATGCGGCAGTGGTACTGACTCATACTAAACACTGTAGCAACACATCCACAGACAGCAGCTGGACAGCACTTTGTGTGCGAAAATTTCTATGAGACACAAGTACACAGAAGTGCTAACAACAGTATAAACTACAGCTTTCATTAACTGTTGATATTCAGAACACCTATCTTGGATCACAAAGTCGGGGTAGGGTGGTTCTCCCTCCTTTCCAAGTCGGAAATCCAACTTAAAGGGTAAGGGGGCGTTCACTTTATATTTTCAGAACTTGAACTTGGTAATTCTCACTTCCTATGTTAAATGAAATGCAACATTAGATCAATTTAATGGCTAACAGGCCAACATGATAATGCTAAGGTTAGCTTAGCATGCTAATACCGATGCTACCACTGGCTTAAATAAAGGCATGGGGTAGCTCCATGACAATGAAGCTAGAGGGTTTAAAAACTGAGGCCAAAGGGTCTTGACCATGTGTCCATAGTTAAGAACTTGAGAGTAGGAACATGTTGGTTTAGCTCATTTGAAGGACCCATAGATAGTGTAATAAAATAAAAATAAAATAACGAAAGACTTAAAGACAGCATAATACTGCCACCTTAGTTTACCCCGTCTGGTCCGGCATCAGAGGCAGAGAACAAAACCACAGAGACAGGAATGAATACAAATTAATTTTAAGAGAAGGACACCACAAGCCGAGAGCCCTCACAAGGGAACTATGCACACCCTATGAGAACCACTGCAAAACGCACAGCAACACACTGCAAACTACCGATATCCCCCCAAAAAAGCACCATATTTAATATGTACCACTCCAAACTACAAGCTGGTCAAAACCACTTCTAACAATAGGGAGAGGCAGAGGGCCTCCTTTGTCACCAGGTTGGGGAGCCTGAAGATGAACACCTCTTAACGGGTGTCAATTTACTATAACCTATTTAAGCTAACTCAAGTTTTGACAAAGACACAAAACTATTGACAACACAACATATAACATCAGTAATGTGAAGTTATCTGTTACGGGTTTGCCGACAAGAGGCCCTCATGGAGAGCGGACATGGAATCTCCCACAGATCAGAAAGCGCCCACAGACAACCTCAGTTTAGGTTCAGACCCCAGCTGCAGACACTCCGCTTGGATTGGCGTGTTGGCGTGAGATGGTGTGTGGCATTGTGCAGATACCATTCATAAAGCACAGGTACAGGCGCTTACAAGATCCCAGTCTCTCGCTACCTAAAGGAGACGCGTGTTCTTTAGGTAATGTCCAAGGGGCTGATGCGCAAGTCTCCCTTATCTGAGACAGCTCCAATCCAATTTCGCCAAGGCTACTAGCAGATTTTGTGTTAGGTCTAATTTTCAGGGGAGCAATAAAATCAAAGGTGGACGAGCATAAAGAATTAAATAAATTAACTTGATTTGTGTCACAGTCAAACTGAGTACAGAATATCGCAGCACTGTGCTGATTTAAAATTCATGTGTACTTTGGCCGGGATTTGACTGTGCTAGCTGTCAGTATTTCACAGTAGAAAGCAACAAGTTTGTGATCTGATATAGGCAAGTCCTTACTTCCAAGGAGGGTAAGTTGAGTCCCAGCGTAAAAACAAGGTCAAGAGTGTGGCCATGGCGGACCAGATACATGGTGCTGAAAATTAAGAGAATTTATAATACTTAAAAAGTCATTAGCAGGGGTATTGGAGGTCATTTCAATAAGCATATTAAAATCATAAGAGCGATATTCTGTCATAATTTAAAACTAGACTTAATAAAAAAATCAGAAAAATCCCTCAAGAAATGGGTAATAGGAGTTGGGGGGGGGCAATAGATGACAGCCAATATCTTTGGCATACCAAAGAGTAAAATGTAGGTACTAAAACTAGGTACAGTGGTTTTTTTCCACTTCAAGCACTGACCGCCACCACGACCACTCTTCCTAGGACAACTGAAACAATCACACTTCGAGGGGCACAGTTCGACAAGCAGGCTGTGATCACCAGGGCATAACCAGGAGTCAGTTACAAAAATAAAATATAAATCAGTGGAAGTAGTAAAATCATAAAGAATAAAGGTTTTGTTCAAGAGGAAATGTACATTTAGAAGGACCATCTTTAGTCGTTTGTGCAGCGTCGTAACTGGCATTGAGACTTGAGCTTGGCAGACCTATGCGAAATTACAATAGAAATCATAAGACCCTAGATCGGCCCTGGGCTGATCCAACTCTGTCAGGTTGAAACAGAAGAAGAGCGAGTTGAAGTACATGCAGTAGAAGAAGAAGAAGGAGGGGCGGTCCCAGAATAAGTCAAAATTGTGAATAAAATCGATGTTATGAGAACAGCAAGTGGACTGGAACCATGTGTGGATGCCAGCATTCCAGTGCTGTTGAGCAGATCAAGGATGTGGATAAAGTCCCATTTCCTGGGACTGCTGGCGTGCAGTGTCATTTGTAGGATGTGAATAATGATTTTCCTCATGGATGCTGGGAGAGTTGCCAAAAGTCCATCCAGTTTGTCCGAGATGTCGGGGGTTGTAACACCAAGAAGACAGTGTGTGATTGCGTTGGAAAAGTGGATATTCTTCACTGTAGGGTCTCCCACAATCAGTGATGTTGGGTGGAAGAGTGGAGGCACAGTTGACAATCGAGGAGAGCGTTGTGTTTCTGTAGCCGCACTAATGATAGTGACAGCTGGGGACTGCTGCCACGGAGAGGGACAGCAAACTCCTCAGCGGGGGGCCTCCTGCCATCCTTGGGCCAGTGAGCCCACCTGAACTCTTCCTGAGCACGGCCTGTTTCAACAACCTACAGTGAGAGACCGGCAGGGAGTAGTATTGAGGGGTTCCTTAAGATGCGCTTCCGTGAAGCGCCACTGGTCATCGGGTTGGACAGACCTCGCCATGAGCCCTGAAACTTCAGTGACGCAGGAGCAGAGCCGTGGGATTGTCAGATTATCAATCTTGGACTTGGAGCAATCACCCTGGGGAGGTTTGCAGGTCGCATTTTGGCTAAGCTCAGCAAGTGTTAGCGGTGGCCACAAAATGATATGTTCATGCCCAGTCATAAGGGATGACAGAAAAATGTTGCAACACCAACATATTCACCAGGTCTGCTCTGGAATCAAACTCAAGAAGTCTTTAGAAATGACCATTAAAATTGCCTTGATAATTAATATCATGCATACCTCATGCTGCTTTCTCTTTAAACTTAAAGCACTTTTCCCATTGCTGTCTATTATTTGTCTGGACTTCAAGTCACTGTAGCTGGACACACACAGTCAGAGTGTAAAGAGAGGGGAGGGGAGAAGGAGAGAACAACTCAGATTGGAAAAGATGGACAGAGAAAAAAGGAGAGAGAGAAGGAGGGAGGGAGGGAGGGCGAGTCTGAACCACTGAGACAACCCTGTCCAGGTGTTCAGAGCCAAACAAAGGCTCTTTTCAGGGCCTGATGAGAACGCACTGCTCCTCCACTTGTTGCAAATATACAGGAAAGAAAAAAAGAGCACAACCCAGGCAGAAGCTTATATTGTGTTACCATACCAAAACATGGATCAGGGGAAGCCCTACCCAATTACATGAGGCTCATTGCTGCCAGTAAAAAAAGAGTATTAGCTTGGTCTGAAGTGTGACCACCGACAATAAGTTAATTGTGTGTTTTGTAGTTGCAATATGTATCAGTTTTTGAAAGGATCAAGGTTTATAGGATAAGTAGAAATCATATCAGCAGGAAGTGTTACGGCCCAAGGTCTAGGGGTGTCTTGGATGTAACATAAAGGTGTGGCTTCTCACTCTTCCCATTCCCAAACCAGGCCAGAACACAGGAAATACAATTTTGCAGTTTTATTGGCTTCAGAGATGAGCAGTGCAAAACAATAACCAAAAACAATAACCAAAACAATCTAAGAAAACTAAAACGTTCCTAAACCAAAATCAGAAAGTAAAGAAAAGACAAAGCTCTAATCTAGGCTTCTAATATAAAAACAGGAGAAAAAGGGTGCAAACAAAAATGGCTTGTCACTCTTAGACAATGCTATACAACAAAGAAATATGTATTTTACAACAAAAATGTCTAAAGCCAACAAAACAAGGTTGTCAATGATCAGAATTGCGAAACTAAGCTACACAGATTCACTTATGAAGACTCCTCTAATCACAGCAGTTTTCTGCTCACAAATAACAAACATAACACACAGTAAACAGGCTCAGGTTGGGAATGGCAGAGAGAGAGAGAAAAGTTCCTGTCAGTGGGGCTTAAGATGGCTACTGTCATCCGGGTACCCAATCAGGAGGCTCCAATCAGCTCTATCGGACAGAGAGATAAACACACAACAAAATATCACCCCAGGGTCATAACAGAAGAATAAGTAATTGTAAATATGGCTACAGAACAGTAATCCTTGTTTCCTATTAAATACAACTAATTTGCAACAGCAAAGATGTTTTAACATAATTGTAGCTTGGCTCAGCTTGGTTCTAGCTAACTATAGTAGACAATGTTTGGTACAATTAAATTAAATTTTATTTTAATAGTGCAAATGCAAGTTCAAAGTTTTCTTTTGTTTCTCTCTTCCACCTGAATCAGCTGTGCTTCAAGAAGAACTCTGCTGGATTACTAAAATGGACTGACGTATGAAATTGCCATCAAGAAGCGATTCCAAGTTAAGAAGCTGTGTGTCTGGGAAGAGATTAGATTTATACCTGTGATGATTATCTGAAGTATCTGGAATTGAATGAAGCCACCAGCTTCATTCAAAATGCGTTTTCTGCTGAGAAATCAAACCACATTTTTAATGTATGCAATGACAGAGTCATAGAACGTTACAATGTCCTGTTGCTGCTTGGATCTTTGTACTGACACTTAGTTCATCAGCTGCTGTTTCCAACCAAGTATCGTCAATGAGAGAAGCAAAACCTGTGACTTTTTAAAAATCTGGACCGGTGAAGGTCCTCTGATGATCCTCTTCCTTCTGTGTGTCATTACTCTTCTATAAATAAACTATACACATGGCTAATGATCAAGAATCACCTTCAGGATGCATTTTTTTCAGATAAACAATGCTGTATGAATTTGTTGCTCTGACCAACAATCTGCCTGCTTTTTTTTTAACCGCTGCCACATTTGCAAAATAAACAGACAGGGTGTCAAATTACAATGCACTGATTTGCAAACACCATGTACAAAAATAATATTGAATTCATGAACTCGATTTGACGGTTTCTAGGAGACTGATGAACATACAATGAATCCACATAACTACCGAAATGATTGATTTTATCCATTTAACTGTTAGCACAGGTCAGATTCAACTAATTCACTCACTCCTGAAATCCATGAAAGACAAAGATCAGCCTTTTTTTATTCATACAGTAGTGCAATGTTTTTTTTCCAGTCAAATACTAATTTATTTCCTTTAAGGAAAAATCAAAACTGTTAATCTACTACAGTCTCATGGTTAAAGCCTAGTAACATGACTCTCCCCCTTAACAGTGTGTATGTCCTTTTACACCTGCATGACCGTAGCAGAGCTCCCTGCCACCATGGATTCCCACAGCAAAATCACAGATAGAGTAGAGCCTTCACAACAGACTTTAGCTGACTGTTCACACACACATCTTCAACACAAAATACATAAATCCTTACCAAGTACCTCTGGCTGTCTGGCTCTCAGAGGCTGGTAGTCCAGTCGCTTGCTTCTGCAGACCAGTTTAACAAAATACCGTTCAGAAATGAAGAATGGTGTGCCTGTGTGCATCTCTCTATGTCTCTCCCCAGCAGCTAAATGCCAACCATGCCCGCCCTCACACTAACTAAACACTGCTTTAGGAGTTGTGTTAGGGACATCAGCTTAGATATAGCTTTATAGTGTACCTGCAAAAGCTACATTTACCCTAGAGTTATTGTGTGATTGTCTACGCTACCCGGATTAGTGTGAGCTGTCCCTCATTACCCTTCCTCCCTTGTTTATTGTCCATGAACTTGACCCCGCCTAGTGTTTTTAGATACCTTTGCCTTCTTGGACTGATTACCACTGGTGTACTGAACAATGCTCACAAGTAAAACACTTTTTATCATTAAATTACAGCTCTGAGAAAACAGGAAAACGTTCTTCCATAATATTGGGTTCATCAGAGGGAGACTCAATCCAGCAACAAATGCTAATTACTTTTTTTGTTTGTAATCAACTCCTAATTTATTTCCTTTATGAAAAATAAAAATTTGGCAATCATTTATTGCTAACTCTTTAACTCTACTACAGTCTCATTGTTAAGGTATAGTAACACAGGTCAGATCCAGATTATGTTTTTTATCAACATAAATAAGAATTCATTCAATTATTTTATGGAAATGTAAATAATTAAATACAGAAATTATCTGCAGTGACTTGACATAATGTAATCGTTAACATTTAACCAAAATTACTATTTTCTCTTAACCCTGATCCAAGTTCCTTCTAGCCAAAATCCAACCACAAGAGACTCTGTGCTTTTTATGGTTTTGTCCCAGTAACACTTTATGAATCCGAGTGGATAGGTTATCAGTTTTTGCACTGTTTTTTACTCAGTGTATCTGTCCATTCCTAAACTAAAACATTTACTAGCTAAAAGTCATACATTGGACTTAGATAGAGGATATGGTGTATCTTATTTTGTTTGCTGTGTTTTATTATTATTATTATTATCATCCTGGGATGCAAAGACAAATGAAACCCCAAACACAAACCCTTTTCACTACATAACATAACAAAAAATTATACAACTTAATGTGTTTAGCAGTGAATGTTGATATATAAACATAAATTTATTAGAGATTAAATACGCCCCCCTAATAAATACTGTTTGGAATTAGGGTTTAAATGGCTCACGTAGTAACATTAAATACTCTTACTATTATTATTATTACTTTTATTTAATAATTATTTATAGAATTTAACTGATATTAAAAATTAACTAATACTGGGACGGATGACTGGTCATTTTCTCAGCTTTCTTTTTGGCTTCTTTTTGGCTCATTTTATTTACCCAGGGTTTCATCAGTGGTGCAGGCCTCTACATCAACATCCATTCAACGCAGAGCGCTCTGTTGGCTCAGCTTGCAGAGGGATATATGTCTGCCTGCCGGCCCTCTGTCATCCCTCCCTACCTAAGCTGACAGAAGTGAGATGGCAGTCTTTTGATGTCAGGAAGAGGTTCTTACCCCCGGCTGTTTCTCACCAATTCACATCAGTCCATCCTCTTACCCAGCCTGTTAGAAGGAGTGAGAGAGTGCTTTGTGTTTTCAGATCAGAACAATTTGCAAGTTCATTCACGAACAGCATTAAACAAAAGGAGCTTAGATACAGAATCTCTCATCACTGTTTCTAATGGGCAGTAGATTAACTTTCCTACCTGATGGCATTTCAGTTATTTAACTGCACAGTTGGGGAAGAAAGTTAGTTAGGCTTATCTAGGAAACTGGTTTGAGTGGTTGAGGTAGAGATCTGTTTTACTTATTGGGCAACCAGCTGCAGTAAAAAAATCCTCTGGAAATATTTCTGTGGAAGATAACTCATGTTTAAAATAAAAGTTAACAAAGAAACAGGAAGGAACCACCATCATTATGCATGTTGTCCAGATCCGATTTGAAAAAAAGGAGAATGTACAGAAGATTTTCTCCCAACTTCTCTTTCAAAATACAAGGAAAGGAACAAAAGCAAAACGACAGATATTAAAAACGCGGGAGACCACAAAACCTCTGGTTCTACATGTTGAAACCCAAGCTGAGCACTAGAGAAAGTTCATCAGATTAATGTTGTACATACTGATATAACAGAAAAACTACAAGACTTTCTTCCATTTTAATTTGCGAATCTGCACAAGAACAACTGAATTTCAATACCAATGAAGTAGTTTTTAAGCATACTGTGGGGTAACACCCAAAACTTCTGGAGACAAGTGTGTCACTCCAGAAAAGAGAATGCATCATGTATTGTCATCACATACACTGATGTCTTCAACAGGCCTGCTCTCTAACCAAAATGCCTCAGCAATTGCTCAGGTGAACATGAAGCATCGTTATGACCAGACCACCTAGGTGAACCATAGTTTTCATTTACTTTGGCCATAATTGGTTCTGCACTTACTGCTGATTTGTTGAGACAAAAGTACATAATCAAAACCCTCGATTTCATCTCCTGTTGAAGATTAGCTTTTTATCACCACCTGCATCATAGGAGGACCTCAGATCACATGTGTGAAAGAGTCCAGTCCTGCCACTGCAGGTGAATCATACCAATTCACTAGTAACAGCACAAATCAAATTAGTCGTAGCAAAGTCAGCTGATGGCAGCTGTGGCTCAGGAGCGGGTTGCCCGTCAGTTGGAAGGTTGGCGGTTCAATCCCTGGCTCCTCCAGGCTGCGTGTTGAAGTGTCCTTGGACAAGATACTGAACCCCAAATTGCCCCTGTTCCAACAGTGTGTTAATGTTAGTTTCTGTTTGAGCACTTAGTTTCAGTGTGTGAATGCAGATGTAGTGTAAAAGCGCTTTGAGTGGTCGCAAAGACTAGAAAGACGCTTTTAAGTCACTCTCTATAGTGTAACTTCTGGCAGCATCACGTCTCACATTATTAACAAAAAGCATTTCCCGGTACAGCTTTAACTGTTTTTCAGAGCATCACAACCATCCTAAATGACTGGTCCAATAACATTTAGAAAGACTAGGAGATCCATATGATTAAATTATTTAATTTAATTTAATTTCATTGTAAAGTTCCAGAACAAGACCCAACAGGAAATCAGAAAAATCTAGAGTGCATGTTTTCAGAGCCTCAACACTTTTATGTGCCCAATGAGCACGTTCATAAGAATGAATGGATATCTTGTTCTTCTTCCATGAATATCCATCTATGAATCATATTTGTTCCCCTTTGACCAGGGAAACAGAAGATACTTACAGGGGACCGAAAGGAACATATGAATATACGCAGGACAAGTCTCTCAGGTTACAGCCACATTAGGTGGAGGGTTGGACATGTTTTCAAATTACCCTCGAGTAGTCTAAGGTTTCAAAACATATCATGTGTTAATACACCCTAGAATTTGTGATGGCTTCTGCCTAATAATAATAGCTATGTTAACAACTCTTCATCTCATTCCCCATTTTTTCCATTTTAGGGGCATAGCATAGTGTTCTATTGTTCAAAAGTAGAGAAGAAGAAATGAATAAGTGACACATAGACGTAGAGCGCAGGAAACCAGAAGAAAGCAGAATGTCTTGACTATAACCAATCCCATTTCATTCACAGTCCGGCTGCTCTGTAGGGGGCGCTAGCGAGCCATTTTGCCACGCCCATGCGTGAAACCCATAAAATATTTTGATTATGTTTGGGCCCCCAAAATTGAGGTTACTTTGCAGAAAAAGAAAGAAACATTAAAGCACCAAACAGTGTTGTGTGGGCCCTCAAATGTGTAGCGCACCGAGGTGTGAGGCGGCCGCATTGCAGATTCTGGAGCTCTGCTAGTGTGGCTGTGAATTGGCCACGTGCTTTGGACGCTGCATAAAGGTGTTAATCTTCACTTCCTCTTTGTGGCACTACATAGCACTTCGCACTACAACTATAACTGAACATGTAGATGTGTTCGGGGCGGGACTGTTATCAAGTACGTAAAGTTTGGTGCAGATGTAGGGTTGTTGCTCGACGTGCTGACGTACGGTAAGCGTGTTGACTCATTTCCGTTTCCGGTGCTTGTGTGTTGGTAGCCTGTTTGCTGCTCTCGCTAAATACCAGATA
>JAPMOB010231904.1:0-12452 GCA_029875015.1 Lepomis gibbosus
GTGTGTGTGTGTGTGTGTGTGTGTGTGTGTGTGTGTGTGTGTGTGTGTGTGTGTGTGTGTGTGTGTGTGTGTGTTTTTCTCCTCAGGAAGAGGCAGCAGTGCCATTGAGCACCCACTCACAAGCTGTCAGCATTAGACACCCAGAGGCGGATGCTCTCCGTGATCTGTCCCACTCAGAAAACAACAGTAAGATCTCCACCCCCCTCTCTCTCTGTAATTCATTCTCTATGTGGATCAAAGACTATCTTTCTGTTTCATTTTCTTCTCCCCCTACTGTCAGCTAGTCGCTCTAGTGTGTGCATTTACAACTTAACCAAAGAGTGAGTCATTTCCTGACTCACTTGTTTTGTTTAGAGTAGAGAAGACTTTACAAAATCTTGAACTATAAAGGTCAAAACTCAACTAAATACCAGAAGTAGGAACATTGTTTTTATGTTTTTGTTTTTTTGGTAATCCAGAACTTTTGTGACTGCTTTGTAAAAACATGTACTTATACAGTATATTATACTACAAGCAGTAATGCAGTTACTATTATATCCTCATTAAGAACCTGATTCTTTTATTGGCTCAGAACATTTTATATTTTTAATTTTGTTGTAATGTTGTTTTAGTATTGATATAATGCACAGTCAGGATTCCACTGTTGTACTCTGTGCAGTGACAACAAATAAATCTGAATATGAAGACAGACAAAGATTTTACTAAGTGGTTAAGTAAATTACTAATATAATTTCTGTTTACTGCTTATTTTACTTTTGATATGAACTACACAGAAAGAAATGTTATCTCATTGTTCCACTACAATAAATAAAATAAAATTAATGGATTCCATTTACATGCAGGTCACATTGAGCTAATGTTTTCTGGTGTTGTCAAAATGCAAATGATAACCCGTTAACCTGTAATCCTGGAGGGCACTGACCATCACAAATTGATGATACTTCACACCAAACTTTTATTTATACATTTAACCCACTGTTCTCCTCTCTCAGCAGATGAAGAGGCTCCTGCAGAGTCTCAAGTCTGTGATCCAGTCCAAAGTCTGAGCAACTCACCTGAACAGGACCAAACGGTCACACTTCATAACACCCTTTCCACAGCAGCCGAGATGGTTCCTCCTGTCAGTACATCACCTGGACCAGATGAAACCATTATGTCCACTGAAAGGTTAATGAAGAAATATTGTATTTAATAGACCGGGCACATAATCAGAGTATTAGACTGCCATTCTTCTTATAGAAATTCAGGAAGTTCGGAAGTTAGCATCACCCTCGTTCCCAAAAAACAAAAAGCCACTGGGATTTTTTTTAGAATTTTTGCATTTTTGCTTCTTTTGAAAAAAGCTGTGTGGCAAACAAAAGTTTGATACTTATACATTTTGTTCAGCAAGATCACCTTCACCACTTTTATGATCTTTGAAGCTTAAAAGCAATCGGCAGAAGTAAAAAAGCTAATGTTAGGCGTGACCCTGGCATCACCACCAAGTTTGTAATTTGATTTTGCGCTGTTTGGCATAATGACATTTAATGCCACTGAAAACATCTGTAGTCTCATTTAGCCACTTGTAAGCAACCGCATTTTTTAAGACATGTAAGAGCTTCAAAGTTCACGATTGGGGTATTTGCTGAAGCAGTGGCTTTTCAATCAGCCCTTTAAGGCCTAGTCCACACATACACTCACTACATGAAAATGCAAGAACAAGCGCTGTCAAGAGCACGGCAAACCACCAGTCGGCGATATGACCCTAACCGTAAAGCCATGTAGGCCAATCAGAGCTTAATAAAATCGTAAACAAAGCAGGCAATGGCGAACAATCTGACATCAAACACAGCAGATAATGGCTCGCACTCTGATGTTGCAAGGCAAAAACTCGGTTTTACTGTCTACACCAGGTGTTTCCAAAGTGTGAGGCGTGCCTCCCTAGGGCGGCTCCAAACAGTTTAGGGCTCAGTGAACAGAAGAGAACCAATATTACATTACATATTGCATTAGCTAGCTAAAGGAGATCCCATAGAATAGCCTACATGTGTGAGAGTTTAGAAATGCAGTAGTTTTTGGGAACTGTTTTCCCCCATCAGTCAGAAACTAATAAATGGACAGACCTTTTCAAAACTATTTGGTGTAGTCAGAAGTTATGTCAAAAAGCAATATTAGGCTATTTTGGCTCAAATGTTGAGTGTCTAAGGAATCAAAAAATATAACCATGATCCCATAAGCATCCAGGAATTGAGCAAAACTTACCAAGTAAACAAAAGATATGGTGGGGGTGCCATTTCCCAAGCTTTGTCTGAGGGAAGGCCTGTAGTCTCAAACTTTGAAAACCCCTGGTCTACACAACAGCGATGCAACCGGCGTTTCTTAAAATCTTCACCCTGGCAGGAGTTTTCAAAAATGTTTGGTTTCAGTAACCTGATACTGCATTTCCGTGTGTGCAAAGAGCCAAACTGCGTAGAAACAGTCACAGTATTGAAAATACCTGTGTTCGTGTAGACGGGGCCTAAATCATTCTAATTTCCGGTGAAAACAGGATTTTCCAAAACAAAGAAAAGGTAAAGGAAGACCAAGGAGTTCAATCACAACAGATGGTGCATCAGCTGGTGACATGGCCATTTAATTGCAAGAATTGCCTTTTATTTTTGGGTTCTTGATAATTGTATTCTTCCACCACACCTAAACCAGAACCTTATCCACAGACCCACCTGTTCAGTTTGCGTTTGGACTGGCACAAAACAGTCAGGAAACTGAAACTACTGTACAGTCTCGCCCAGCATCTCAAACAAACAATTTTTAGTGCAGTATAAATTTACCCTGCTAGATTTGAAGTGATGTTGTCAAAGGCCACAGTAGTCACATTTGAAGACACAATTTTACTGAGTTTTGTCATTTCCCTATTACTTGGTACACATTTGCCAGTCAAATGGGTGTTTTGCTGGCTGGGGGAGGAGGCTGCAGCCTAATTAGTATCTCTGAAGCAACGCTTTGCATAGGCACCGTCCACCTCAAAGAAACAAAGGCTCTTCCTCATCTGCCTTACCGATTCATAACCGGTGTTTCATTAGATAGAAAGTTTATCTATTACATTAATCAAAAATGCATATCGTTTGACTTTTGACCTTTGCCATGTGTTAAGCAACCAGCTAATCAGTGAGGACCACACAGGACAAGAAGAGAAAGGAGGAGAGGCAGCCTCGAGCGTGAGAGCCATGAGGCGCACTAAGGTTAGTAGCAGAGGGTAAAAGGTTTTAGTGCATAAGGGAATACAACTTCTCTATTCTCTTTGACACCAGCTCCCCCACTGCTTCCCCTTCCCCTTTTTGACCTTCTGTCTTTCTCTCAAATCATGTGCGTCTTAGCTGAGTGATAGTAGGTGTGTTTTTAAGTGAGCTGGGTTCAGTGGGCAGGGCGGGGGCTGGCTTTTCTTCAGTAAGGCTGAGAGGGAGTCCTCGCCCTGGGCGAGGAGGAGAGGGCATAGATGTATAATTAAGGAAAAGATCAAAGAATCTTGCAGCCATCATTCGACTAACTGCTCAAGCCAATGACTAAAAGGATGGTTTATCAGCTTCCCTGAAGTCTGTTACAAAAGGAGGCAAGTATAAAATGCGTAATATGGCATACTAAAGTGTCAGGGTTAAAGTGTTTTTTATTATTGCTAAGTTTGCTTAAGGCTGAAATGCCTCAGATTTTCTAACAGATGGACATTGTGCCTCACAGAAGAGAATAAAAAAGGTCAAGTTAGAATGACATTGAACAGAGAAATGATGACATTTCAGAAGCTGAAACAGCGAGTGTTTGGCAATTTTGCTCAATAAATGTCTTACGCGATTCATTTGTCATCCAAACTGTTGTCTGTTAGTTTTCTTTCCATCAACTAACCAAATGGGATTCCAACCAGTTATATAAAAGCAGAAGAGTTTGGCAAGAAGATGACAGTAATGTTCCAAAGCCCAATAGCAAAGGCCTTGAGACAGTGTTTCTTCACTGTATCTTCTGTCTTGTCTGGACCAATTTGTGTTTACAATGAGTTGCTTTGATGTATGGTCTATACAATAAGAAAGGCTTGCAGTGTTTTCATGTTAGAGCCAGAGTTGGAGAGAGAGTCATGTGAGAGGTGCTGTGAGGCTTTCACCACAGCCTGCTTTGCATCCCGCTGAAAGATCGATCAGCTTGGTTTATTTAGATTCATATCTGCTGGTGGCATGCTGGACTGCCTCCATGCTGAGAGATAGTCTGTGGGAAACCAAGAAAGGCAGGCTTCAGCGCTGTGGGTGTGTTCAGTACATTAATACAACGCTGTTTTACACAAATTTCAGCCACATTGAGGCATTTCTGATGATTAATAATTAAGTCTTGGTTTTAATCTGTCAGCAAAAAGAAGTAGCTGAGTTTCATGTAAACAAAATCATTTCAATATATTTAAGTAGTACTTTTACATGTAAATGAAATTGATGATATTTTCACCATAATTGTTTGTGAATTTATGTTGGAGGTGTGGGGGGGGTGTAGGTGATGTAGACAAATTAATAATTATTTATAGCATCATTATCTCACTATTACTATGTTTATTTTAAAATTACTCAACATAACATGACATAAACTTGTGTTTGTCCGAGGGAAAGAAATGGTGACGTAAAAATTTGGTAATGTTTTTTTTAATGTTTACTTAACAAAACTCTTAAACATGACTGATAGCACCTTACATTCAGTATTGTTCATTTAATTTCAGTCAAACATTTGGTCTGCAGTGACATAACCAAAATGTTGTTCTAGGACATGATTGTGCAGGCATGTTGTTGCTGTGAGTTGTTGGATTATCACTGTATTGTTTAGCTAAGAAAAAGGCTTGACATGCACATTCACATTCAACATTTTGGAGGATTGGAGGGTTTCAACTTTTGGAATATAGCTCCCCAGGAACAATGCTCAATCAAATTAATGAGCTTTTGAGAGGTAAACGAGCAGCAGCCAGATTTAAGTTGCTTCAGTGGTTCTTTGGATGTAAAAGTACATTAAAGTCTCTTTACCTTTTGTATTGAGTGAAATGCTAGCAGTGACAAAACGGATATTTTGCAGACTCATTACACAATATCCCATTGCATTGTTCTGAGCACTCACCTTGCTTCATTGCGTGTGTGTGTGTGTGTGTGTCCGCACAACAGCACGCAGTCCGCCTCCACTACTTAGCACTGTGCCAGTGTTAACGTGTTCTCTGAGCACCCCTCTTAGCAGCGCGCTCTCTCTCTCTCTCTCCCAGAGCTGCAGGGCTCTCCATGAAATTCCACATTATATAAGGAATCAGCCCAATCTTTTTCTTTGACTCTCTGTGCAGCTTAGATAGCATTTCACTGCCATGGGACAGGTACGCTACATGTATGTCACTATATGTGTTTCTTTTAATCATTGACCGTTTCTCGTAATGTGGGGCAGAAAACTGTGATGCAAGACCACCTGTCTTTTCTCACCCATTCCCTCTTTCTCTTCCTTTTTACTTTTGTCCATCTCAGAGCCTGAGCCAGGACCAGTCAGTAGACAGTTCAGCAGTGGAGGACAGGTGAGTGAATCACTGTCAGCTGTTAGCTCAGGGAACTTTTGGAACTCTCAGGGTTTTACACTGCTTCACTATCCAGCAGCAGCAAGAACTATTGAAGACTACTGATTTCAACAAAGTACTGTTTTCTCTGCATCAACTCTCAAGCCAACTGTATTTATTGTTTGGTAGAGACATTAAGGATTAGATTTGTTTTTTTGCAAATGCTATGTTATATTCTAAAAGTGTACTGTGTGTGTTCTAGTGCGTGTCTGCTACCTGTGTTAGTGGAAGAGGAGGAGAGTGTGCAGGACAGTACATCTGACGTTCCAACAATAGCTGCCAGCATGGAAGGTAGGAATAAAAACTCTCATATCTGTGTGTATGAAAAGAGAAAAGGCATTTCTAAGCTGTTTGTTTGCATCTTCTTACATCTGTGTAACTTAGACCAACCACACACCATCTCTTTCTTCCAGGGACAGACCAGCTCACCAGCAGCAGAGAAACCACCTTCTCGGACAGCAGCTCTCCTCTGTCAAGGTCATCCTTCACTAATGCCAGCCAATCAGGGAGTGGCATGGGCAGCGTGACCTCTGACCCCAGCCAATTGGAGGATACTGCAGCCAAAAAGAACTCTCTCTCCCTCTGTGGCAAAAATAAGAAGGAACTGGTAAGACCTGCTGTACTCCCACGGTCTTCTCAACTGACTGTTGGGTCAGTTATTCCACATAATTTTGGTGACGAGGATTAAAAGTCATTTAGGTGTTTTTAGTTTTATTTTTACAGTACTTTTTTAACATGTGATATACAGTGCAAGGAGAGGAAGAAAAACCAGTGGGCTTGAAGCCTCCACTAAATAATGCTGAAGTTTCAGTTACTGAGAACACAAAATTAACATACAGAAAAATACAAAAGTGATAGCAAACTAATTGTAACAAAATACAGTATGCAACAAAAATAACAATGATGTATAATTTTTTTGTTGATTTTGTTTTTTTGTTTTTTAACACTTAACTTTTTATTATATTCTTAGTTTAAGCTTAGCTTAACATAACCTTAGTAGATTTGATGAAATACCATGATAATGTTAAAGCTGATGTTAGAGCTGGTTTCATTAAGATAGCATTTTCAGTGATGAGACTGTGCCGTTGGTATTTTCGTTCTGCATGAAATGCTGTCTTTCCAGCTTTGTGAGTGTGTGTGTGTGGAGAGAGAGAGAGAGGGAGGAAGGGAGAGTTTCATTTTAGCTCTACTTAAGATCATATCATTTAGAATCTAAAGCCAACTACACTGCCAGCTGCTTTCAATCTTCAAATTTCACCTCTTATGTGAAGACTATTGAAGGAGAAGGGAGAATAGGAAGGGAGTGAGTGAAGGGAGCAATATAGATGTTTAAGGCAATGTGAGCATGGAAGGATCAGAATTAAAAGGAGAGCAGGAAGAGAAGAATCGGCAGAGGGACTCAGAAAAGTTTTTCTGTTCCCTGCAGGAGCTGTCACGCACCATGGAGGTCATTGAGGAGCATATGGTTCAAGAGCACCAAAGTGAGACTAGCATGGCCACTGAGAAGGAATGTATGTATATGATATTAGCTGTACATTGTTTGATATTATATGTGATATTTACCATCCGTTCTTTAATACCAAATTTAATTAGGTTGTAAATGAGTGGTTGTTCATTTACTCTTTGAATATCTAAACTGTGCCATGATACACTAGCTTGTCATTTCCCTTTCTAGCTGAGACGTCAATGAACTTGGACACCAGTGACAATTACAAAGAGGACAAGAACAGGTAAGACATCAAATGATCATAGTAACACACCTTGACACTTAAATCCATAATCATCCACGTGTAAATGTAATCAGACTTGTTCCATAGTCCTAATTTTTGTCTCTTTTATCTGCAGCCTGTCACCTAGTGACAAGGAGATTGAGGTATGTGTAACAATAGATCTGGAGGTGTATTCTATAACTAGTAATGCAAGCAATTTGTGTGTTAAGCAAAGTTTTTTTTTTAATCCTTTCTGGGTCTAAATGTGTTTGGAAATTTTAAAAGCCACATATAAGTCTGTGTCTGGTCCTTGTTGGTCTCAATATGAGTTCTTATTTTGAGTTTGTAATTATCAGAAATATCTATGAAACATAGGAAGTTTTAACTACTTCTTAAAATCCATAGAATATCCATAACCATACACACAACAGTTAAAGCATCGCTTTGTTAATACAAAATTAAATCTTATCTAGACAGAAACCCAACAATTCCCACCAAGAGCAAGCAATAGGCGACAGGGCAAGGAAAAATTTGAGCAGAACCATGGCTCAGGTGGGCGGCCATCTGCCTCGACCAGTTGGGGGTGAGGGAGAGAGGAGGGACAGGAGCAAGAAAGATAGAGAGACAGTGGAAGAAAAAGAGCGCCATTAAGAGGGAAAGAGGTATGGGGGGGGATGGGGAAGCAGTCTACACATTATACACAGAGGTACAGACAGCAAAGTTAATGTTGCTATAGACTGAATGAAAAATAGTACAGATATTTATAGTAGTGTTTATGATAATAATCGTAATGTTAATGATGATAATATCAATAGTAATAACACTAGGACTAGTCATAATAATTGTAGCAGAGGGTGTCGAGCAGTAACACGGGGGCAGCAGGTGACCCGCAACTACAGATCCAAACTCCACAGCTCCAGACACCTGCAGAAAGTGATAGGAGAGTGGAGACGGACGAGAAAGCACAAGTCTTCGGGAAAGGGGAAAAAGTCAAGTTAGTGTTACGGGTCCCAGGGATAGGTACCTCAATAGCAGATATGAGCTGTATGAAAGCAGGTGAAACAGGAGCAATGAAGATACGGTGTGTCTGCGTTTTTTATTAACAACTCAAAATCAGGTTAACACAACACATTTCTGTTTGAAGCATTTCAGTTCAATGTCCAGGCCCAATAAAGCTTAATCACATATTCAACACTCTCACCGTCTAATAAGGCATCTTCTCACTCTGGTCAGTTACGGTCTCTGTGATAAACACATTTCCCTTGACTTTCACGTTCAATAAACATCTTTAGTAATTTAAATACCTTTTCTTCTTACAATATGTAACTGCTTTAAACACTCCTATTTACGTCTAATATAACATGAAACAAACAATGTTAGGTGACGTAAACTAAGTAGTTATGGGTTATTTATACTTTACCGACCTGTATGAAAGCAGGTGAAACAGGAGCAATGAAGATGCGGTGCATCTGCGTTTCGTTTCAGATTGCTTCTGAGGAAGGTGCTGCTCACTTACCAGTCCCCGTAGCAACTAGCATGACCCCAAACGTTCTGCCTCACTGCTCTACAGAAAACTGTATACCTCACTCTGTTAGTACAACACCAATTATTTTCCTTCTTAAATTAAAACACAAATATATACAGTAAGCCATAATGATTAACCTGATAATTGTTAGTTTGTTTTTACATAAATGTGGTCACCCTACCTTAGGTGTGCCACATTAGTAACATGCACTAATGGGATTGCATACAGAGGGAGAGAAAGAAGAGGAGGAAGAGCTCAGTGCATCATGGAAAGTCCCCCGGCAGTCTAGGTCTACAGCAGCATGACTAAGGGATGGTTCAGGACTCACCTGAGCCAGCCCTAACTCTAAGATTTATCAAATAGGGAAGTCTTAAGCCTACTCTTAAATGTGGAGAGGGTGTCTGCCTCCCGAACCCAATCTGGAACCCGGTTCCACAGGAGAAGAGCTTGATAGCTGAACGCTCTGGCTCCCATTCTACTTTTGGAGACTCTAGGAACCACAAGTAACCCTGCATTCTGGGAGCGCAGTGCTCTATTGGGGGTAGTAAGGTACTATGAGATCTTTAAGATAGAATGGTGCCTGATCATTAAGAGCTTTGTAGGTAAGGAGAAGGATTTTAAATTCTGTTCTGGATTTTACAGGAAGCTAATGCAGAGAAGCTAAAACAATGAGAAATACAATCTCTTTTCCTGGTTCCTGTCAGAACACGGGCTGCAGCATTCTGGATCAGTTGAGGAGTCTTAGTGGACATTTTTGAGAAACCTGATAAAAAGGTTATAGAGTAGCTCTCCAGCAGTGAGTGCCAAAACTGAGTGAGTCAAGAGTCTTTTTCATGTTTTCAGACAGAGTTCCAGCGTCTGGCGTTGGGCTTTAAGTGCGACATGTTCACTCTAGAGAAGAGACTCCGGCTGGAGGAGAGGTCACGTGACCTGGCTGAAGACAACGTCCGCAGGGAGGTGTCCAGCTGCCAGGGCTTACTGCAGGTCAGTCTACACATATGTGTCATTTTATTAAAATTCTCTTGCTCAGAGTGTGGACTCTTTTTGATGCTTACCCACTGAATATTTGGAGTGCAGCTTCTTTTTTCTGTTTTTTTTAAATATTATAAATTGTCCTGCATACCTTTCCAATTCTTGATTATTATTTTTATCTAAATGCTTGTAAAATGTAGAAAACGCAGCATGTTTTGTCATTTTTTTTCTGTGGTAAATGGTGTGGCTTCATGTGGTGAGACTGAAATGTTTGAACAGGTTTTAGGCTTCTATCACACTAGACTGCTCTTGAAAGTCAACACAGGTTCAAAAGATGGGTGGTTATGATACCCTGTAAGCAAAAATACTGCTGGCTTAGACACACAGATGCCTGAAGATGATTTGATAGTAACTGTTTTTAGGGATTACACTAACTGGCCACTGGCACCCCCAGGGTTGCACCCCCTTTTGCCTTCAGAACTGCCTTAATTCTTCTTCTTCTAATTCTAATATTTTCAACAAGATGTTGAAAACATTCTCAGAGACTTTGGTCCGTTTTGACAATTATAGCATCAGGCAGTTGCTGCAGATTTGTCGCTGCACATCCATGATACCAATCTTGCGTTCCACCAGATCCCAAAGGTGCTGAAAGGTTGGATTAAGATCTGGTAACTGTGGAGGCCATTGGAGTACAGTGAACTCATTGTCATGTCCAAGAAACCAGTTTGTTTGTAATGACTCGTTTTTTGAGTTACTTTTAACTTTCTGTCACCTTGAACCAGTTTGCCCATTCTCCTCTGACGTCAACAAGGCATTTTGGTGCTCACTGGGTATTTTCTCTTTTTTCAGACCATTCACTGTAAAACCTAGAGATGGTTGTGCGTGAAAATCCCAGTAGATCAGCAGTTTCTGAAATACTCAGACCAGCCTGCCTGGCACCAACAACCACGCCACGTTCAAAGTCACTTAAATCCCCTTCCTTACCCATTCTGATGCTCTGTTTGATCTTCAGCAGGTTGTCATACCACGTCTACATGCCTAAATGCATTGAGTGGCTGTGTGATTGGCTGATTAGCTATTTGTGTTAACAAGCAATGGAACCGGTATACCTAATAAAGTGGCCGGTGAGTGTATGTTCTGCAGTGTTTTTTGGGGGGGCTGAGAGCTGCATGAATCTTGCAGGGATCTTGTATCTTGTTCTGAAGCTTACCTGTTGTATGTTGTACAATTGCTTTACAACAGTAAGAAAAATGATTTCCCTTCTCAGGTGCAGTCATGAATTCTTTTTTTCTCTTTCTGTGTCTCTCTTGTCATCACTCTTCTTGTACTTTTTCTCTCTTCTGATCTATCCTCCCAGGCTCTGACTCCTCTGTGTGAGGATGACAACCAGTCCATGGAGATCATTCAGAGGCTACAGAAGAACCTGGAAATCCTCATCCAGTCCATGATTAGGGTGTCCAGTCGCTCTGAGATGCTAGGAGCTATCCACCAGGTGGGATGATGTGTTTATTTGTTAGCGTTTGTTTCTACTTTTTAGTAGTGTGAAGAAGGCATTACCAGAACCGTAACGGAGTTTTGTGTCCGTGAATGTCAGGAAAGTCGTATTGGTAAGGCTGTGGAGGTGATGATCCAGCATGTGGAGAACCTGAGGAGGATGTACACCAAGGAGCACGCGGAGCTGCTGGAGTTGAGAGAGACGCTCATGCAGAACGAGAGGTCGTTTGGTTCACAAACCGAAAGAGGTGGAACACAAGTGTTACGTACTTTCAAAGTCCACCAATACAAGTTTGTTCTAACAGTCAATATCTTAAATTTACAGTGGCTGTGCTATAACTGTTGAGCTACATTAGATAGCAAAATGATACATGCTTAAATGCTGGATTAGCATTTTATGTAGTTGTGATTAGTGTTGAACCTGAGTATAGTGCTGGCTTAATGTGACAAACTTATATAATCTAACTATGCTGTGTATGTGTGTATATACAATTGGGGTATTCACCAATCAGCCATAAAATTATTAAGAATCTATCTGTCACCTTGTGTTGAGCCACACAAGCAGTGGTGAATAACACTGATTATTTTGTTATCATGGTACCTGTCAGTGGTTGGGATATATTAGGCAAGTGAAAGTTATGTTCTCGTAATCGATGTGTTAGAAGCAGGAAAAATGGAGAGGTGGATTTGAGTGAATTTGATAAGAGCCAAATTGTGATGGCTAGACCACAGAGTCAGAGCATCTACAAAACGGTCTGAAGTAGTCAGTACCTATCAAAAGTGGTCCATGGAAGGAAAAGCAGTGAACCTGACAACAGGACCAAGACCCATTGATTGAAGGCTGGCCTGTGTGGTCTGATCCAACAGAAGAGCTATCAAAGGTCAAATTGCTGAAAAAGTAAAGGTGAAAGGTGTTGGAGCCCAGTGCATCGCAGTTTGTTGCATACGAGCCTGTGTAGCTGACTTGTAGTCAAACCAGTCTGACCCCTGTCCACTGCAGAAAGCGCCTACAGTGGGCACATGAACATCAGAAGACCACAGTGATTGTGTGTGTGCGCCTCTTACCTTGGGAACACATGGCACCAGGATACATTATGGGAAGAATGCAAGCCTGTGGAGGCAGTGTGATGCTTTGGGTAATGCACTGTTTCCCACAGAATGTGGG
>JAPMOB010231905.1:0-26060 GCA_029875015.1 Lepomis gibbosus
TGTGTGTGTGTGTGTGTGTGTGAATGATATGGTAGTGAAAGTCCAAATCTTTTCCGGTGATAATAATCAGTGATTGTCATCAGGCACACCCTTGTATTAATGTGTAATCAGCCTCTAAAAACAAGTCTGGCAACAGTAGTCAACACAGAAAACTCTGTTATAAAGAAACAATGTTCAAAGTTTATTTATTTTAATGTCAGATATTTAAGCTAGACTACAACCAGACTAGTTCATTAAATCATATATTATTATGTGCTACAGTGTTTCCGTAATGTGCGTATGCAGTATATACTGTTGTCCATTGCTGCTTTCATACAGAGATTCTGCAAGAAATGTGGCAAGAACATATGCCAATGTTTGCGGCATAATCCTGCAACCATGTATGCTTTCACATATTGAATTAGCTTTCGTGAAACAGCAGCACAGAAAAAGAACAACACAGACATGTTCCGTCTCTGTGAGTACCCATGTTCTTGGATCAGAAGCAGATCAAATCCAACCCCCTTTCTGGCTGATGCGAATAATAGCATCACTCCTCCTAACATCCATATGGGACAGGCCTTCAATTCCTCTTGCACAAAAATTAAATGTGTTACTATGAAACAGTTTATTTATTTCAAAGAGAATATTACACTCATAAAAATTATCCAATAATATGAAATACACGTCATTCATTTGATCTAGCTCCGACAGACGGATTATGCGCTTTTATTTTCAAGGCAGCAACGCGATGAAAACAACAGGAGGGTGCAGGATGTGAGAAGTGTGGCAGAAGTTAGCAGAGAGAGAGCGATGCACTCCACACGACAGGATTCACAACTTGGATTAATTTTTACGAAAAACTGACACATTTGGACTTAATGAGCGCTTAAAAGGTAACGTGAGTTGGCACTTTTTTTCCCTTTTCATCTTTTGTACCATGCATGTGACACCGGTAAATCTAGAAGAATTAGAGTTTGGGGCTTATTGTTTCTATTGTTTCTAAAATTAACTGAACGATTGAATTGTGGAGAATCTAACCTTTCTAACGATGTGTAGCACGTCCATACTGACAGCTTAAGCAGGTGACCCCGCAGAGTTTAAGAGGTTTTATACATTAAAAGAACTTCTATATAAACCAGACCAGGCCTTTAATGGGGACCTGCGTTTATTTGTCAAAATGTGTTCTGACACCAGTAAAGGGGGTAGCCGGCTATTTGGGACTCGGCTATTAAGTTTTATCGTAAGTCTAATCAGCACAAATGATTGAAAACACCTGTGTAGGTCTGCAGAGTGATGTGTGTTATTGTACATTACATGAAAAGGTGATTAGACCTGAGACAATGATACACATCGTTGTGAATAATGAAAAATTTATCGGAAACTATTTTGTTTATCAATTGTGTCGATCATTTTAAAGAAAAAATGTAAATTTTTTACTGATACCAGCTTTTCTGAGATTATTGATTATTTTATTTTTAATATATGATAATAAACTGAATATTTTAGGGGTTGAAGCGTATAATACAAATAATTTAAACTGGGTTTTGGGAAACTGATGGGCATTTTTTAGACTTTTTTTTCTGACATTTGTATATCAACATATTCATTAGTGAAAAGAGTCATTAGTTGCAGCCCTCCCGACTGAAGCTCATTTCAACAACAAACACATCAGTGAGGGATTAAGCCTTAATTGTTCAACAATCAAATAACACATAAAGGCCAAATTAAACAGTCTGATATTCTTACATGGCTATATATTAGTGCAAAAAATGGTGCTGTCCAGTAGAAATCATGTATGTCCAAATGTCTCTTTTTATTATTTCATAAATAAAAAAAATACACAGGCATAAAAAAACAATTTCAACCTGTTTTTGTATAAAGATAAGTATTGTGAAATTCTACACATTTCCATTGAAAAGCTATACTTACGGAGCAAATATCGAATCAAATCCTTAACACAAAACATCTCAAACACATTAAAACTGATAACTGCATAACAGCATGGTTGAACAGACACAATTACACACACAAAACACAGAGAAACAGACAGATTCCCCCGCAGCAAGCTAAATCAGGAAGTGTCACGTGACGCATCTAAACCAATTATGTTGTCAGAAATTGATGCTAGCCAATCAGATTTAG
The DNA here is from genome assembly GCA_029875015.1 of Lepomis gibbosus. Classification (NCBI taxonomy): domain Eukaryota; kingdom Metazoa; phylum Chordata; class Actinopteri; order Centrarchiformes; family Centrarchidae; genus Lepomis; species Lepomis gibbosus. The sequence continues at coordinate 2,125 of JAPMOB010231905.1, forward strand.
CTTAAATCCCCCTCCAAACTTTCACTATTGTTTGCTGGTACAAAGGAAATGACATATTTGGATCTGACAGCATTATGCAGGAGAGAGAGCTTTCCAATGGTACCAGGGATCATATGGTGCAGACAGCGACAGCGGCAGGACATGATGCGGTAGAATGCTAACTTTGAGAAGAAATCTAAAGATGCAGAGAGACAAACTGTAGTAAAATAAACTAAGCACCAAGATCCACTTAGTATATTTGGAGTGTAATGTAGACAAAGAATCTAATCATTAACGGTTAACATAGTTGACCTTTTGTGGGCTTTCTTTTTTTGTTTTAGTTAAATCTGGGAAATTTCCGTGCCTCTTTGGGATACATTTAGCATAAATAACAATTTTACCCAAGAATTGGTTGGGAGTGTATCATTAATAAAATGAGTGAAATGAAATCATTGTACTGGAGCACTGTCCTATTTGTAGAGTGGGATTTTTTGCTCCACTGAAGATGGTTAGCAGCTCATTCTGCTCTCTGAGCCAGTTCTCATCAATCATCCATGGCCGGTTTCATACACCAGGAAACTGCCAGAATATTGATGACGCAAGCACAAAATAGCAGCACCGAGCCGCCCCTGGCCTCTCTTACTGTGTCCCCTTGATCAGCCATCATCCTATTATGGTGCTGTGTTTCCACAGAGGGACCTGAGAGGGAAGGAGCTGCTAGATAAACTAGATCTTGCTGTGAGGTGATTCACTGTTGACGAGGGCATTGCTCCTCAAGGGACTACTACTGCTGGTTGCAGGTAATACTTACTGCAGGAAACGGATTAGCACATCATTTGCAGTTGAAGGGGTCCAGTCACCCTGCAGTTTTCTTGCCATAATGTTGCAGTATCTGTAATTTCACTGTGTACTTGTGCATACTATCTCATCTTTATCTCTGTAAGTAAACAGTTAAGCACTTCATTTTTAAGTCACATAGTCAGAACAGTTGATCACAAATCAGCACTTAAAATGTTTATTCAGTATCAATACTTTTAGACTAAAGTCACAAAATTTTGTTTTAACACTAGCAAAGGCAGTGTCACTTGGTTGGGCCACCTCTTCGGTCCAGTCTGGAATATCTCAACAACTATCAGATGGATTCCCATGAAATTTGGTTCAGACATTGATGTTCCCTTAGTGGATGAATATTGTTGACTTTGGTGATCCCCTGACCTTTCCTGTAGCACCACCAGCAGGTGGACATTTTTGTTTTTTAGTAAAACAACTGTTGGATGGATTACCATGATTTTGGTAAATCTCCATGGCACCCAGAGGAAAAAAACTAATGAGGTTGATGATTATGTGACCCTTTATGTAGCAAGATCATCAGGTTGACATTTTAATTTGTCAGATACTTTCATTTATGACTAAATATCTAAACTAACAACATTCCCATCAGCCTCAACTGTAGCCTCAACTGTACTTTGTGTTTAGTGGCAATTGACCCTTCGCTAAGCTACGCCCCCTTAATTACTGTTGCTAAGTCCCACAAACTGTTGGACCTGTCTGACTTTTATCACAGCACTGCTGTCTATTACTGCTCTCCCTGGAGAAATATTGTCTATTTTTTTGTAAAAAGCTGCTGTGTATTCTGGGCTCTTGTGATTGACAGCCAGTGAGTCAATCACATCGATGGGATGATGCACTTATCTAATGCACTGGCACGTGGAATGCTGGGTAAACACTTTTTTCATAGGCCCATCAGTGTCACCTTGACGTCCTTGCGGCCAATTCTTCTTTTGCCACGACAGAGGGATCATTACTCCTCCCCCCTCTTCTATCCTCTCCTAATTTCTCCCTCGCACATACTTTTCTTTTTCTTTCACAGATCTACTTCCAATGTGTTTATGTTTCACGTTTTTGCTCACTTGGTATTCATTCCCTAGTTCTGTGTTCGATATTACCATCCACCCCTTGTAGCAGTCACACATCTCTCACTCTTGGCTGTCATGTCTGCTCTCATTGTCTCTGTTTGACGAAAGAGATACTGTTTGTGGACCAATGATTTAATTGACTTTGTGTTGTACTGAGTGAAGTGGCAGTGATGGACAGATGGCTAGAGAAAGGGGCTTTGGTTTCAGCCAAGAATGAATCATGCCAAGCCTGAAACTGCTAGCACACTCGTCAGCCTATTGTCAGCCCACTGCACTCAGCTACAATCCCCTAGCCAGAAGCAACATGACTTGGCACAGCAGTAATCTTCATTCTTCAATCATGATGCATGATGTGAGGTAGACTGTGCAGCCTGACCACACTGCCCCATTTGATTCACTGCTGATTTTTGTCTGAATTTTGGCTGTTTTGCTCATTTTGATAGTAGGTTTGAAATTTACTTAGTGTTAGCGTTCAGATACCTGTCAACATTGGGATTTGAAAATAAGGGAAATAATAAGGGAAATCCCGAGCGCACTGACAAATTTAATTAATTTCATAAGCCATGTGGTAGAATGTTAATGTATTACTATATATTATATATTACGATATTCATTCTAATTTAATATGTAGTTTAACACCAGGCCACTATATTAATTCCAAATACAGCAGTTTCATTTTTGTGGGTTGTTTTTATTCATTAAATCCTTGTGCAAGAAGCACAATCTACATTGGTCTCCAGTTTATTAATGTTAAGTACTAACTTGTCAATAATCAACAATCAACATAAAGTAGTCTTTACTCGCATATTGTAAATAATTTTTTCGTATCACACTATTTTTAGGGCAATATGTGAGTGAAATACTCTACAGAGTAATGCATCACACATCTTGAGCCCTTCACACTGCTGTTGTTCTTCTGCTTCTTGTTTTATTGGCTTGTGCCTTTGACTTCCCGTCACTGTTACAACCAATGTTACTGTCACCTGCTTTATTGGAAGGGAGCGTTGCAAACACTTCAATTTTCTTTTATTTTTAGAAAGGTTAAAAATACGGGGGCTTTACTGGAAAATATTTGAACGGGAGGACACTGGGATAGAATGATATAACTTGAACCCCATTCTGCTAGGCTTTCATATTACAGGATCATGGCACGTGTCGTTATATCTCCGTTCAGTTCAACTCACTTTTATTTATTATATTTTAGCAGGTAGAAACCTTGAGCCGAACCTAGACTCAGGGTGAGCAGCTGTACCTCACTCTGTTGGGGAGAGAGGGAGAGAGACACAGTAGCCCAACAGTAGTACAATACTACAATAATAGTAATGGTAGTAGTACAGATGTCAATGAAAATGAAAAATAGTACTAATCTCTTAGCTAGGCATGTGTATTTTTTTTTAGAATTAAGGAAAGTTAATAATCTGCCAGTAAACAGCATTTATTGGTTATGTGTATGGTACTGTACATGTACTGGGACACTTTAGTCTTAATGCTTAAAGATTTTCAACAAAGAACAAATTATTTGCATTTGAAGAGGATTGTGTCAGTCTTATCAACAAGTGTGAAGTTTCCATTATGGACTAAAAATATTAGCATTATGGACATTTATCAGCTACTAAGAGAAACTGCTAGCACTGGAAAAAGTAAATTAAGCTGATTGTGTATTTCAAAGTGAAATTGTTACACAACGGGTGTGATTTTTTAAAAAACTTAAAATGCATCAGTCACAAGTTCTAGAGATTATTGTATAGACAGATCAACAGATGCACCAAACTGCCCTCCTCTTCTTTTTCTTCTTGTGCAAACAATAGAGGCAAGAAAGTCAAAGCCATTGGGAATCCTGAGAGAAACAGGAGATCAGAGCAGAAGTGGGGTCAGTGTGGGATGGGAAGGAATGGAAAAAGATTGAAAAGAAGTGCGTATGGGAGAAATAAGAGTGAGAGAACATTTGGGGAGCAGCAAGGTGAGGGGTCATCAATGTAAACAAGCTGTGAGCGAGAATCCACTGTGGCCTGAGTGGAAGGAAAGAAGCAGGAGTCTTACTATATGTAAGAAGAATTGAGGGTAAAAAAACACCTAAACTTGGCAAGGTCTCCTCAACCTTGAGAGCTCTTTATTTTATGCATGATTACAGCTCTTCATTTTTATAGTGGATAGAGAATAACTCTTATAGTGGCTGGTCATCAGATCATGAAGAGATTCCTTTGTACATCGGCTTCATCCACTGTAAGTGATTCTGTCAGATTCAGGAGGCAGCAGTGAGTGGTTGGGTGATGTCTACAAAATTTCCATTGGACAATGTCTACAATGAAACTTCGGGATGGATGGTGTCATTGGGTGCGCGGGCGCATGTGCTCTTGCACAGACCTCACTCTGTTAAAAAAATTGGAATACTATTAACTTGTGTTACAAGTGTCGGTGGATTACACACGGACCAGGTAAAGCAACAGTGAACACACAGGGTGCAGATGTTGGTTTCAGTTGTTTAATAGGCTGCGTCATTAATACGCCGATGTGCGGCTCATATGCGGCCGTAATAAGGGAAATATATGGAAAAAAGACAAGTTCTCAGTCTTTTAAGTGACTTAATAAGTCTGAGATGTAGGTGTGTGGGAGTGGGTCAGAGTGTGGGGAGAAGAGATTTCCGAGGCAGGTGCAAAGCATACTTAAAAACATTAATAAGAATGTTTTTCGTCATTAAAACCTGCTTTCACAGGGTGGTGTAATGTGAACATTTGAGATTTTTTCTGCTGGGGGGGTGGGGGGTTTACAATTATGATGCCGGCTTAATGTTGTGATGTCTGTCAGCCATCGCCGATGGACGCTGGCATCGTCTATCCCTTGCCCCAACCCTAGTAATACCCTCAGTGATTTGTGATGTAATGTAATGATCACCGTGCCACTGCTGCATGTAGAGGTCATTGGTGGTCTTAAAGCAATGACATCTGTTCAAATGAATCAATAAGAGCGGTATAGAAACCACCGGACTGTTGCCCTTTCGATTGCCCCCTTCATCTCTCTTTCTCTGACCAATGCAGGAAGACGACCAACTCTCACACACAATTGTCTCTTCTGCCACCATAGACTGCCAGCGCTGATTTGCAGCCCAGTTTCCTTAGGAAATAGGATTGAACTATTTTGCAGGACATGATTTAGCTCCATTGACGTGCAGAGGTCGTGGTGATGTATAAGACCATGACGCTGTAATGCTTTGGAATAATATTCATTAACCAAGTCAGTTTAGTTGCCTAACCTTGACCTTACTGTACTTTTCAGGCCCAGATAATGTAAGTGTTTGTGTTGAACAAAATTAAGAGTCTACCATTTAGTTTAGTGTAACATTTGCTAATTAGCACAAATCAACAAGTGCTTTGCATGTATTTGCCCCCCAACCGAAGTGGACAAATTAAAATGTTGAGATGATGATGGGATCGGTTAGTGGAACTCATTCATTAAATTTCAAGGCAGTCCATCCAGTAATTTGTTGAGATATCTCACTCAAAATCACAAATGTCAAGCTCATATATGTAATTTTATTCTAATCCATTTAGTCGATGTTGAGGTATTTCATAGAATATGTGAAACTTTGACCTGCTGGGGGACAGAATATATATGTACCAAATTTAATCTTGATCAGTCCTATAGGTGTGCCAATCAGGGCCAACAAATGTAATGCAGGGTTTTGCTGAATTGTCCGACATCAACCCTTTATTTGGCAAATGTGATGAGATTTGCAGCCTTTTCTGGATCGTGGTAGACAGGCAAAGATAACAGGAAGAACGTCCTGTAATAAGAAGATTTACAAGGTCTTTCTACTACTTTGAATGGAGCTCAGTCTGCTGTGTGAGTACCTCTCCCGATGGATCAAAGCAGTATCATACTGCTGTTAGATTATTATTAGTGGCTTGTGTGTGTGGGTGACACAGCGCTGTCAGTATCAGCGTGGCGGCGGGTCTAGAGGTCGGTCACATCAGGCAGCCAGAGGCTCGATGTGTCGTTCTGAGTCTTTGTCAGCGTTGCTATCGGAGTGCAGCCTTCACAGCTCCACCGCTCTCATCTCCGGGCCCCACAGCTCCACGTTCAGAGCATCTGTGCCCTGTGCCCTCTTGAGGCTAGTGTCAACCCACCTTTTTGCAACATATGTGACCATTGCACGATTTCCTGAAATACAGGCAAAGCGGTGGATTGGTGTGCTCCTTTCTGTTCTAATCTGCTGTTGTAGCTGAGATGATTGGAGAGGTTTGATGTTATAATGGACAAGATGCATTTTTCTTCTTGTCCACCATTCATCCATCTCTGTTCATAACATAATCTACTTCAGGTAATTGCCTTCCTTGTCTGGTTAATTGGCCCTAATGAGCTAAAATCATACAATCATCCCCCTGCATTTTCTTTCAAGTAAGAAGTAATTTTTAAGTGCACGTGTCTTGTTGAAAAGACCCTGAGCAGATGGGAGGCGTGTCATTCATTGGTTAGCGCCACTGATTAGCATGTCATCCTTTGATCTATAGTTAGTGCTCCTTGGGGAGGGACTGCTGGTCATAAACTAACAAGCCTATTTCAACCGCTGGTCCCACGGGCTGACCCCTGACTTCTCTGACCTCACACAACCTCATGACGGCACAGGCCGACGAGAATCGTGCGTCAGCAGTGCAAAAAAAAGTGTGGGGTGAACATTTTGAATAATCTTTCTGTGGATTGAACTTCAGCTGTTCCTTTTATATGGATATGGGACGTTTTTAATTAACACTGTAATTATTCTCATTTGTCCTGTGTGGCTTTGCGGTGCTTCGCTCACTTGTAATGAATCACCGCTGATCTGACGGGCGAGGATTTAGAGCAGCTTTCACCTCAAAATCCCTGATGCTGAGACCAGGGTGAAGAAGAGATGATTTAAAAAAACATACACTATGTTTAACTCTTGGGACTGCATCATTTTTCTTATTTTATATAATTTGTCTTATTTTAATTGATTGGTTTGTTTAAAAATTTGTAAAAAACTTTAATTATGTTTCAGTTTGAATGTTTAAAGTGACATATGTAGTTGTCCTTTTGTTTTTCCCACCATCAGTCCAAAACTCAAATATATTCTGTTTACTAACAGGTATGAAAGAGAAAAGCAACAAACCATTTCATTAAGTGAAGCTAAAATCAGAGAACGTTTTGAATTTTTGCTTGAAAAATGACTGAATTATGAATTGATTTTAAAATTTTCATTAATTAAATGCTGATTACTTTTTTTATTTATTTCTGTGAAAATTCCCATCACAATTTCCCAGAGCCAAAGGTAACCTATTCCAATTGCTCCTTTAATTTACACTGAAATAAAAACAGAACAAAACCAGAACTAACCTACTTTTACAACCTGTACCAGGTAATTTTTGTATTTTTGCTTAAAAACGTAATTAAACAATTAAATTATTTTGCCCTGCACAAACTAGACAATCAATTTATCGTATTCAGGTGATGCTCACTGAGCAAACACTGCAGTCAAATCCAATATATGAGAAAGCCTGTAAGTAATTGTCTTTATCTAGCAGGAGTGCCTTGTGTGTTTTGTGTCTAATGGAGCTACATTGTTTAGCATTTTGGATTTGCACACCAGTGTTTAGCAATATGAAGAGAAACATCCAGACCATGTTTTGAATAATTTTGCTTTGCTTGTCTTGTTGCTTTAGTTTACCCAATGACGTAGGGGGCGCATGACGTATTTAGCTTCCAAAGGAGGGCATGAAAGGTAAAGCTTAAGAACCATTGTGTGAATCGATAATGATTTGTTGCAGCACTAATACGATGCATGATAAAAGTGAGCAGATTCAGATTGTAGGATTCTCCATAGTAAACAAGCTCTCCAATTCTGAGAAGATGCCAATGTGACACGAAATTCTTGTGTGTGTTTACATCTCAAAAGAACAAAACAGCATACACATAAACAGTACCCATAAAGCACAGATTCTGCCCAGCGCTGATCACTGCAGAGACACAACGAGCAGATGGACTGACTGTGAGGGGTAAAAAAAAACAACCAAGGGGAGTGACAGAGGAGGAGGAGAAGNNNNGAGATAGAGAGGCAGAAACACTGGAGGAGTGTGCAGGATAAACACTGACAGACTGAGACACAGAGAGTGAGAAAGAGGGAGCTTGCAGCACCTGAGAGGCGGCAGCTTCATTAGCATCAGGAGGAGAGTCGGTCACAGGCAGCCACACCAGGACTCATGTAGATAAACTGCTGTTATCTAGCGCTTGTGGAGCAGCACGGGGAAGCTACAGTGGAGGAGGAGAACGAGGCTGGAGCCAAATCTTGAATGAGAGGATGAGAAGCATCGCTGCCACCTGACTCATACCGGGAGTCAGCCTCAGCACCTGCAGCGGCACACTGAGCACTCCGGCTATCAAGGAGACTGAGGCAGACTGGGGGAGAGAGCTGCTGAGATTATGCACGGGGCAGAGAGCTCCTGTGGATTCCCCATCTTCAGCAACGCCAGCAGCAGCAGGAGGAGCAGGAGCTGTGGCTTTACAGATAGCAGCAGGGCTAACTGGGGCTGCAGCAAAACAAGGAGCCCTCACTCCAAAGCTTTTTATTTATCCAGAGACGCAGGTAGCATTTACAGCCGCGGTGTAACAGGAACCAGCTGTCGATGTTGCCACAGTGTTGAATGTACCTGTAGCCAGAGCAGCGACGGACGCTGCAGCGCTGGTGCAAAGGTGACCACAGAAGTGCAGTTAGGTGTAGTTGTAGCAGCAGCAGGGGGGGGCAGTGGCTCAGGACACTGAATGACCAGTGTGGCTGATGAAGGCCACCTGGATCCGCTTGCTGAAACGAGCCAAGGGAGGTCGCGTCAAGAGCTCTGATGCCTGTGTAAGCAGAATTTGAGTGTGTTTACACTGTGTTGTGAACACTGGTCTGTGTTTCTGTGCATGTGTGTGTTGTGCAGTGAGTCTGTGTGTCTCTACTTCACCCATCAGTCCGTAGTGTTGGGGTCAGCATGGTGCTGTTGTGTATTGCCTGGTGATGATGAGAAGCTGGGTGTCGCAATCAGTTACGGCTGTCAGATTCTGGGCAGAGCTCCATATCACCTCCCTCTGACCCACTGGGACAGCGTTCTTGATCACGCCCCATCGTTAGACGTGACCTGATGGAGTAATCACACCAGATAAGTTCACCTGCACTTTTTAAGGCCAAATTTAGCTCATAACAGTGAGGCCAATATGCAATAACTTAGTGATTTAAAACATTTACATCTTATCCAAATGTGGAAGTATTGCATATTCAAACTCTGACTCAAGCTTGAGCAGTGCTTGACACATAGACTGGGTGTTTGTTGATGATTTGAAAGCCACGCTGAGATTAAATAAATGATGACAGCCAAAGCAGTCCATGGATAGTTAATAGGCTTGCTCTAAAATTAGTAATTCATATCAGGTACAAAAGAGGAAGGATGAGCCACACAGAGGCAACTGATGAGCAGCAGGTTTTCATGTAAGAGGAAATAAATATGAATATCCTTGTATTATGTACGGTAATAACACTTGTATCATCTCTACATAAGTCAGGTAGTCATGTAAGTGGAGAGGAGTGAGATCCTCCTTTGTATGTTATGTGATGGCTGGGTAATTCTAATCAGGCACAGAGTGAGGGTGGCTATTTTTAACTCAGACAGCAGAGTGTAATGGTGCAGTGAGATGAATGAAAGACCTTGTGTGGGTGGCATAGTATCGTGCAGGTAAGGATAAGGCTCACACTACCTTTACTTAGTTAAAAATCCCTTCTTTTAATCATCAGCCCTGATTTGTACTTAACTAAAACTGATATGTGGCGCTGAGAAATTATTCTGTCGTTTGTATGCAAATGTTGCTATTCATTCCAACCTCCACAAATTAAAGTGTGAAACGTTTCCTCACCTTTGTGTGTGTTTTTTTATCAGTATTGAATTTTATTTCAGTTGTTTGTGGCTATCAGTGTGGTCCTACAAAGCAAAAATGCAGTAACTACACATTTACGCTAGTCAGAATTCAACAGAAACATTTATTTTTATGTATATAACTTACATTAACTATGTGTGTGAAAACAGCTAAAGATGTTGAAACAAGAGAGCCAAGTTTAGCTAAAGTTAAATGTACCTGTTTACCCCCTATCTGTTTCCTCTGTTGCAATATAAATTTTGATGAACTAACATCTTGGTAATTTGTTCATTATCCTACATAAATAAGGTAGTAGCTACATGTGGTCATAGAGGATAAAAACAGCTAAACTAGCCTAGTTTATTTTACCAGTAACCACCATCTTCATAAAATGAAAATTGAATATTGCGTCATATCTATGTGTTACAGTTTAACCAGTCTGAAAACTTCAAACCCTCCTTTTTCTTTTTGAATTCAGCTTTTTGATATTAGTTTTTATGATCTCTGCCTTTGTAGGGTACACTGGTTTAAAACCCTTGTTGTAGACACTACAATCGGTATAGTAAGAGCATGCAAGTAATACTTTACTACTTCTACCTCAGCAATTATTAATGATCTGTCTTCATGTAGTATATAAGTACGAGTGTGCGTCTGGTGGTGTGCACCAATGCACTGCACTCAGGGCTGTCTAATTGTGTGTTTTGCTATTTGTGAGTCTGCTTGTTTATGAGTAGATCTGTCGCAACCAAATATCACACATACTGCAACGTGGTGTCTTTAATGTTTCCCCCAGTGTTTATAACAGAAGGATCGCAATAGATCTGCAGGCGAGCAGCTGAGAGAGAGCTAAGGATAGAAGAAGAGCTGCTGGTGATGTGATTCTATGAAAGACTGTTTGTGTCCTTTGGCATCCTGCCTCTTAAAAAGAGGAAGTGTCCATAACTTGCTTCAGATTCAATCAGCTCTTATTGAGCTATTGAGCGCCACCTCTACATTCACTATTTCATGAAATCAACTTTGAGATTGATGACCAGAGCCCAACACTTCAGTCTGTGTGGGTGTGTTTGAACATTTGTAAGTTGCACAACAGAAGGAAAAATCGAAAGTTGAACGTTTCTTTGAAGAGCAAATGCAATGCAAGTTTTCTCCTGCGTCCCTAACATGCTGTACAGCCCATCACCTTTCTAAAGCTTTTAAATCCAAATGGAGGGAGTTGAGTTTCATTGAATGTGTCTTTCTAAAGTGTTGTTTGCTTCTCTTTAGGGTTCGGCCGACTCCTACACCAGCCGTCCATCAGACTCCGATGTGTCCCTCGAGGAGGATAAGGAGGCAGTGCGCAGAGAGGCAGAGCGACAGGCTCAGGCACAGCTCGACAAGGCTAAGGTAGGTATATAAAACCCAGCAGCACTAAGATTATTCGGTCCAGTTCCTACCTCCTGTAGATGTGGGCTTTACGGCTGTGTCAGGAACATTTTGACTCACAGACAGAAGTGACTAACAACAGACACAACAACAACACACAGAAGTGGGACCAGTGATCAACAAGTGTGTGTTTTGTTGAACTTTTATCTTTGTAAAAACAACCTGAGTTTTAGACCTTGAGAGTGAGAACATTTATGGAAAGTGACTTTTGGCTGTTCGGTTGTCTGCCTTGGAGTTTGTGACCATTAGTGGTGCTATGAATGTCTTTACTAGATGGGTTCCCGTTTGGTTATATTGTGACACCAATTTCACACTAATAAGAAAAATAAAAATGAAAAATAAATAATGACAAAAGAATAGCAATGGGCCTGAAAAGGCAAGGAAGGAAGGAACACTGCAAGATAGCAAACATGAATGCAAACATTGCAATTGCAATTTAGATATGAACAATGCAAATGTTTTATGAGTGACAACTTGTATGTTAGACCTCAAGTTAAAATATATATATGGACATTTATAACACATTTGTTTGTCTGCAAGAAAGCTCCACTAGGTTTTAGGTTTAAAGTTAGAATTACTTTTAGGTGAAGCTCAGTTTATAATTGTGTATAATTGTGATGCTTAGGGGCAAGAGAATGCAATATGAGAGTAATAGACGTGTGTTTGCACAGACAAAAACTGGTTTATTATGCTTGGATGAATGATGTCGGGCGTCACTCAAATGGTAATGTAAACTTTACACTGGTCGGTTTGTTTTTGGAAGATGAAAAGCTGTGTCTGCTTCCTTCTTGGTCCCATTTTTTAGGCCAACATGTTTTTTTCTTCTTTTTTGTTAAGGTTGGAGGTCAAGATTTTTGTATAAAGTTGGTATTATTTCCGACTTCCCCAGTTCATCTCGCCCACGCTCAGACATTATAATAATAACGGTAAATCATATTGTGTTTTATTAATCCTGGGGTGAGAGGAATGGACAATGCTGCGGGACCGACTATGAGCAGAAGCAGGATACTGGAGCGGATTCCAGCTGGTTTCTAAGATGAAGAAAGGGCAGTTTGGGGGTGCTGATGTGAGAGGTTAGGGGCCTTGGAGGGCTCAGCGTCACTGTTTATCAGAGCCAAGCCTCGCCTGCTCTGGGCCACAATTAGCAGCATATAAACAAACACACACACGGCAGAGCAGGCTTGCCTTTGCGGGACAGGAATTGCAATCAGAGCTCGCTTCCACAGAATCACATAAAGCGCTGGCACTGTTAAGATTTATGCCTTTGATCTTTGAAATAATTTGGCTTTCTTCTGTGCACATTATGTTCTCTGCCTGTTTTACAGCTCCGTTGGTTAACTTATGGTGTTCTGTTTTTGCATATTAATTGAAGAAAGTGTCTGAAAATTGGTTTATTGTTTTTCATTATGTGTCCGTTACAGCTAGTGCACTCATTAGCTGTGAGCTCTAAGCTTTTGGCGATCCATCCATCCTAGCAGACATTTTCCTCCTGCGCTGTGTCTCAGGGTAGCTCGTAGCTGGCAAAGATAGATCATCCCAGCAGATCTGTGTTGTTATTTTCAAGAGCCACTCTCTCTGGCTCACAAATTAAAAAGATACGTTGGCTTTGTAGATAACCTGGCATAGATTACCCCCTGCTGGCATTTTACACGACAGATCATCAGTAAAAAATAGCCTCTCAGCCAGTCTGGCCACCAAAGAGAGAGCGAGCTGGGGTCAGAGGAAGGGCAGACTTTCTGACTGTGAGCTTTTATGTGCAGTAATTCACAATGACTTCCCTAACATACCACTGATATTTATAAGTAGTGAGGATAGAGTTTATTCCTGTCATGTTAAGTACAAAAATTTCTGTTGCTCTAAAATGCATTACATTCATTTGGCATACAAAATTTACATATATTTAATTATACACATAAACTAAACCACCTCTGTCGCTAAGTTTCTAAATTTTACACAACAAAATTAGTATTGAGTGATAGTCAGCCTGTGAAAACAGTTATAATGTGGCTTTAGTGGAGAAGCGTTTTCAAGTCTGAGATAATAACCCCATCAACAGGAGTTATGTCAGGCTTGAATACTCAAATTTGTCTGTGGAAAGAGTGCGTTACAAACTGTGTGAGTGGAGTTTGAAATGTGAGAGCCTTTACGAGAGGGAGCATTATAGGTGCTATGAGGAAAGTTTAGGATAAAAGGGTTTTAGAGCTTGACACATATTAGGGAATTAGGGTCTGCTAGAAAGTCCGGCTGGCTTTTTAAGTCTTTAAATATAGCTATAATCAGTATTTTTATAACAACGGATGAAACCGCTACCTGCATATGAAAAGGGTCACTCATCGCTCCATGGAGTGTTTCCCCATCTATAAGAGAGACCTATTATACTGCTTTTCCAGTCCTATACTTTAGTTCTGTGACTCCTGTGTGGTAGCTTTGCATGATTCAAAGTTTAATAAAAAATTCTGCCTTATACTGGGTCTTGTAGGCCTTCATTTCAGCCTCTGTCTGAATCAGAGTAGTTTCAGGACCCTTGTTTACTATATTTTCAGCTAGCTGGTTGGCTAGCTATGTTACTCTTGACAGCCCCCCAAAGCCAATTACCCTTACCCTAACCATCAGAGTGTGTGCCTAAACCATAGACTGTATATAAGAACGGATATGGACGTAGTCATTGTGACATCACCAGTTGGTTTGTGGACTGCTGTTTTGAAGCCTCGACTTTGGCCGATAGGTTGCCGGCATGTTGAGTTTTTGCAGCTAGGAAGTGCCGGAAAGTGACCATATTTGGATGAGACGGCGGAGCTAATGGCTGTGTACGGAGCTAGCTAGCTTGCTTAGCTAGGTGGATCTGTAATTCACGTTTACTGTCATTTTGATTTGTCTAGGAAACAACTGACTTAAAACTAAATGAACTCACCAGAGAGTGAACAGCCAACTCCTAATAAACTTTTTCAATGGCGCTGGTTAAATTTACACAGTGCCGTGGGTACAAGTTGGCTCTAGCCTGATTGACAGGTCGCCGTGGTAATGACTTGTCAGTCATAGATAATCTCACCCTGAAACATACTCTGCTTAATGGTCTATTTTCCTCTAAATGGGAGCATAATTTACTAAATGAACATCATTTTGTATTGAAGAAGACATGAAACTAGCGATTGCGACCATAAACTCATCAGGAAAGTGTTTACTGAGGTAATTATTCAGGTGAGAAGTAGGATCATTTTGCCATTATTTCTGATGGAGCCAGACTTTTTTGCAACCAGAAGAGTAGCGCCCCTGGTGGCCGTTCAATAGAATGCAGGTTTCAGGGACTTATGCGTTAGTTTGTTAGTTAGTAGTTTGATTGATTATATGCATGTCGACCGGTTAACCCTACAGCTGCGCACATGGCAGACATGCTAGCAGACAGGGTAAACCTCCTTCTAGTTGCTGTGCATTACCACCACCAATCCACCAGATGGCGCTGTCGCAAAAGAACTAGATACTAGTCGTAGAACTGTGGTCCCGGGACTGCGGGGTCCTGAAGTTGCAGCCTCCAGTACTGCAGCTATATAATATTGCTGAAACAAGCTGTAGATGCTCTTGTTTCTTTACGCCCCCCCCTCTCAAAGCCCACTGTCTGTGATTGGCCAAGACCTGAAGCATTTACCAGGCTATTGTTGTCGCTGAGTGGTACAGACAGACTGAGCGTTGCTGTGCAGACCAAATGACCATATATGAAACACTGGCTCCGTCTTGCTCGGAACGTCGAAGCCATTGGCAAACAAAACAGACAGAAACCTGAGGTTTTTGCTCATAAGGATTTCTTTTTAATACTTTAACCTCATTATTTGAAGCTTTGGCCATGTTTAACATGAACATCCAACCTTATAACATTGTAGATAAGTAATAAAATATGGAAAAGCATAATAGGCCTCCTTTAAGCTAATTGTTTTGGTATTACATCCTGTAACTTTACATTTTTGGTTTACTCTCATCATCACCTACTTTTCAGCTACAGCAGGCAGCTGTTTTCAGCAAAAAAGGCTCTGGTAAAGCCACTGCACACTACCAGTCCAGCACCAAATGGGCGACTAGCTGGTGAACTTAGTGGAGCATTTAGCAACTAAAGATTACGATATTTTCCCAAAGACTTGGTGGAGAACAAAAACATAGCTTAAAAAAGATTGATAGTGTGTCAGATGTGACACACTCATGACTAATGAGCCTTTCCCTTATTTTTGTTATTATAGATAAGGTAATGGGTGTAAGATTTTGTATTGTTTATATGTCAGTGTTTCCCACAGAATGACTGTAGTAAAAAAAAGACATTGAAAATCAATATGTGGCGATCAGCATTTATATTGTGGCAGGCTGCCATAAATAATCAATTTATGGGAAACACTGTATATAAATAATTTCTACATTTTGAGGGCATCGGAAATCCTGCAGGTTGAGGTTAATAAGCATTTGTGGCTGCTTCCAGTTGAGATGGTGGAGTAGTTCAGCTATCAGTTTTTTCCCAAGGAGGCTTTAACTCACTGGCGACAATAGGTACAATGTGGACTCTGACTTGCTGAATTTGTGCACACATATTAAAAGACAAACAATTCATGTAAATAAAACTTGATAGAAAACATAACATTCTCACTCCAGGCAACAAGGAACAATAACTAGTAGCTGCACTGATTTAGTCAAACATTAACAGCCTTCATTTATCATCACTGACCTATAATATACCAATGCAACCTTGGATAATTATAGAAATATTTTCCCACACTAAATTAATTAATTATGGTTATTGTTCCCTTCATGCTGTACAATAATAGATCTTACAGGCTCTCAGTTCAGCCTGAGGCCAGTGCACACAGCTGAGGAGAATTTATTTCACATCGATCCACAACATTCAAGGTGAAACAATGTGGGAATGTTGATTTATAGCATGAGGTCCTCGTGTGTGCTGCTAATGGAGAGGCTGTGGCATGTTACATGTCAAACCAGCAAGAGCAGGGGCAAGCATTCACTCAGTCAGCGTAACTACAGCACAGAGAGGACTGGGAGGTATTATCATCTAAGTGTTCATTGTGCGATGTGATATTGTGACGAGCGACGTGTGGTTTTAATTAGCCGTGGTCAATAGCGCTGCCTCCCAAGGTTCCCAGTTACAGATAGGGCTTCTCTTGAGCTGGTTATCTCTGTCTTATCTTATTCTACCTCTTATCTCTGTGAATGTGTCTCCTCTCACTTCCTGTCATCTGCTTACTTTTGTCCATCTCCTTTCCCCCCCCCACCATTTTCCCCTCCTTCCTTCTTTGTCACCCAGTCTGTAGCCTTCCGCCTGTGTCTTTCTCCCTCCCTTACTGCAGTCAATAAGGCATCCATAATGAAGGCCTGTTATGTAAGAAGTACCAGAGCAGTATGGGCTCAGTCAGGAGATGTAGAGACACAAGTACAGCAGCGTTAAAGGTGCCGTTATCTTTTATCTTCAAATCCCGCAGTCACCTGTGATACAAGATGCCGTGCAGGACATGTATGTGTGTGTGATTGCCTAGGTTTATAAAATGTTATTAAGGCCATAGTAAGCTTCATTTGTCAGCCAGCCATGATGGATAAAGGCGGGCAGAGCAGCTGGGAGGGTGGGAGAAGGCAGCGGCCATCAGACAACCGAGAGAGCATACATACGTCTACTAATGGAACTCATACCTTCCTGCAGCCATGTGACTCTATGCATGCAAACACCAAGGACGCCATGTCCTCTGCAGGTCCTGGCACTGCACACATTGGATTGGATGGTCTCCTCAGAGCGGGAGCACACAGACACACACACACGCAGCTTACAACCATCACTGCATTGAATATTTACATTGCTGTCCACATGATGAAATGATTCCAGTAGGATTTTCACTAATGTATTATTTCCATAATCCCTCATAGTTCATCATCACTTCACACCTGAAACATTAGTGGATAGTAAAAGCCATGATGAAGTAGAAACGCTTCTCATCTGTAAAGCTCCTCCTGGGGCCGCTGATGTTTCACTGAGCCTCGCTGCCTGTTTAAAAGATCTCAGGCAGCATTTAGATCCAAGCAAATCCAATCAGTCCCACTTTACCTGTTCAATTTTTGAAGGTTGAAGGTGAATGGGAAAGTGCTGCATGAGAAATAATAATCTTTAAAACTCATTTAATCTCATTTCGAGTATTTAAACCTGCAATAATAGATTTTTGGCCACTTGTTGGCAGCAGAAACAGTTTGTGAACACAACATTATATATGTATATACTGTATGTCACATATCACCTTTAAGGCCAATATGGCAAACATGTTAGAGGAGGACCTGAAGGACAGAGGCTATGCAGAGTCCAGGTGAACTGTGAATGAGTCTTGAGTCTGTTGCAGAAGGTCGTGAGCGACTCAACTGTTCTGACATTGGTCGGGAGCTCCGACCAATGTCAGACCTTTTGCTTGCTCTGAGCAATGGCACCACCGGACAGCCAGCAGAGGTAGCAGAGTGCTCGAACTGGGGCATATTTGTGTCCATCAGATGAATATAAATACAATATTCACTCTCTTTTAGCTCTGTTTATGGTGTCAGAACTGAGGGAAATATCTGGCTCTTTAGCTGCTAAATGCTAAATGAGCTGAAAGATGCTAAAATGCTTCTCCTTAGAGGGAAACTGCGGTTGATCTCTGCTGATCTCACAGCACAGCTGCTGTCATTAACTTGTATTTGTTTTCATTGATCAGCGATGTAATGATCGTAAAATAATAATTTTTATCTGCAGCTTTGTTATGACAAGCTGTGATCAAACTACAAACTAAATGTCCCCACCACATTTTGAAATGGCTGATTTTGTTCCCATCACTTTTTGAAAGCATCTGTGTTCTGAAAAATAGCTTGCAACAAGAAATGTTAACTAACGAATGAAAATGCTTTTATAAATGTTTATTTGCATAGAAAATATGCAAAAATTCAAATATAGAAGAAATAATGTGCTTTGTCCAAAAAAGGTAACTAGCTAAAAAAACAAGCTTCTGATTACTACATTATATTCATTTTTATTTTTATATTTGTCAATTGTCACCTGCCAGATTAATTTTTTAAATTTTGTTTCCCTTTATTTAAATAAAGACATTTCTACTGTAAATTGGAAGCAGAAATGCCTCCAGAATGCAGGAAATTAAGTATTTAATGCTCCAATTATCAATTTCTTCAAAATAATGTTTTGATCATGCCACTAATCTGAGCCCTCATGTCCACCATTTTTTAACACAAAGTGACGCCCTTGATATCAATCGATACTGGAAATTAGCTTGACCTATTTGTATGTGTTATTTTTAGATTGCAGGACTGCTGTGATAAAACCTGCTACAGGATACCAGATTTGAGTTCACTTTGAAAGCATTTTTCAGAATCTTTATAAGTTTCCAGCTAAAGTTATAGCATCAAAACTCTAGTGGGTTCAATTTGGATTCCAGCTGAATATCACACACCCTTTCCCCTCATCTTGCTCTCTTTGATGTGCAGGTAAATATTTAGTGTGCAAGTGTACGCTGGGAGATTACTCTAAGCTACATCTCCGTGCATTCATTTTGGTTTTTCACTTGCCTTCCGTCATGCTTGTCACACAGTCAAAGGCAGTGCAAATGTAATCTGGTTGAGGGCATGACCGTGTTGCCAACTGTTGCTGCCATCGCCGCCAGGCTGGCTCCAAGATTATGTCCAAAAGCATTTTATGTAATTCTTAAAGCAATGTGTGTCTTATGTGGATATATTCTACTCTTGCAGACATCTAGACTCAGAGGGTTTTTCAGAGACCATATGGTTCTCCCATTACACTTTTTCATGACGTGACGTTATTAAATCTTGTTCAAATCTGTTTATGCAGAAAATGTAGTGCGTCACTATGGGAAGAGGAGATTTACTTTCTGCAAAAATATCTGTGTCTGGAAAGAAAGACAGTTGCTCTCCCAAATGTAGACAGCGAGCAGTGTTATATCATGTACAGGAAACAATTCAGTCGCTGTATGCGTAATCTCAGTGGACTGTTTCTCCCAAAGACGAAGGTCAGCAGTGATCCGATAGGAAGGCCAGTATTGATTCAGCTGTCGTAAAGATTGTGGAATTGATTTATCAACCATTTACACAAGTGTTGTTTGTGCTACTCAAAAGTAAGCGCAAGAAAAGAGTCCTGTTTTACTATTTGTGTCGACTGCTACGGACAATAACGTGTTGCATCACTCTAAATTGTAAAATGTTCTAGCCTGTAGCAGTGAGAAGCCAAATCATTCCTGGAGAGATAGCTAAACTAAGTCTAGATGAGTCAGAGCCTGCTTGTATCTCTCACCCAGGGTTATTTTTGCACCTCACACAAAGAGAAGAATCACAGCTCACTAACAGTGTGTCCAAAAATCCAGATTTAAAAATTTAAAGTCTCCACTTTATTGTGTAGGTTCTGAGGTTCTGAGTCATGTTTTTTATTTCAGTTGCTGTTTGACAGTTATTTATATCTTTTGTGCACGTTCTGACATTTTAATTTATCTCCCATCGACCCCTCCCCCTTGGCAGACCAAACCAGTTGCATTTGCTGTTCGCACAAATGTCAACTACAGCCCGAGTCACGATGATGATGTCCCAGTGCCAGGCATGGCCATCTCCTTTGAGGCTAAAGACTTCCTCCATGTCAAAGAGGTGAGTGGTTATTTTTCCAATTAGATGATGATATTCAACGACATAAGGAGGATAATAAGGAGGAGGAGGAGAAAACTCAAGATTACCGTCTTTTAATTATTGTGTGTAGAAATTCAACAACGACTGGTGGATAGGACGCCTGGTGAAGGAAGGCTGTGAAATCGGTTTCATCCCCAGTCCAGTGAAGATCGAAAACACTCGTATCCTCCACGAGCAGAGAGCTAAGCAGGGCAAGTTCCACTCAAGGTAAAACTACTCATCTTGCATCAAGGTCTAGTGTCTGTTCTTAGGAGTTGGTGATATTGATCTCACAAGTCAGACGCCTTTTCTCTTTTCAGTAAATTGGGAGCTAACTCATCCTCTAGTTTAGGTGAAGTTGTTCCTAACTCCCGTAAATCTACGCCTCCTTCGTCTGGTAAGTAGCTTGATAAGCAACTTTAAAACCCCAACCTTATACTTAATAGATTCTTTTGTCTTTTAAACCTCTGAATTCAAGTTAAAGGTAAGATTTAAGGACATAGATTTTCCTATTTTGTATTTTGACCTGCAATAAAGTTGATGTTTTCCTGTCAGTTATATGTTTTAATGTCAATAATTGTACTTTTACATGAAATAAATTCATCCTCAGCACTCAACAACTCTGTGTTGTAAAATGATAAATACATCCAGCTTGTTTAATTTTGGTCTCTGTGTAGTAGCTTACATTTGGTGCTGTCAATGTGAAATGTACGCCATTACCTGTGACCTCCTGTGTTCACCTGTGTGTCTGTCTGTCTATGTGCGTAGCCATTGACATAGACGCAACAGACTTAGACCCCGAGGACAATGAGCTCCCAGTCAACCTGCGCTCCCTTAAAGCCAATCCAAACACTGTCATGTCACCCCTAGCAAAAGAGAAACGAATGCCCTTCTTTAAGAAGGTAAACTCTGGACTACCCCACCCTCTCTTCTTTCTGCCCGTCCGCACGGCTCAGACTAAATGCCTGTGGCTGCTCGGCCTCACTCAGCGCCCGTTTTGTTTGTCTACACCACCGTCCCTCGACGTGCACACGTCCGTTAGCATGCATGCCTGTTCTTAACCTCTCTCTTTCTCCTCTTCCGTCTCACCACAGCTAAACAGAAGCAGAAGTCGGTAAGTCGTGGCGTGCAGAGCACCAGCTTAGCAGGGTCTGGGTACAACCTCTGTGGTCTATACAAACCCTCTATACGGTTCCTCTGCAGAGATCTTTACTGACCTCTCACCGTCCTCACTGCTCCTGCAATCTGTGTTGTGTTTGTGATTGTTCATGTGTTTGTGAGTGAACTTGTGATCCTGACTGAGCGAGAGCTCAGTGTGAACAGCTTTTTAATAAGCTAGACAAGATCTGAGTCTTTTTTAATTTTAAAGGAATAGTTCAACATTTTGGCAAGTATACCTGTTCAGTTTCTTGCCAAAAGTCAGATGAAGAGTTAGGGAAGTATGGTTATCTTAGCTTAGCATAGAGACTGGAAACAAAGGGTAATACAGCTAGCCTGGATCTAAAGGTAACAAAATCTGCTTAAGAAACTCTAAATCTTACTGGTTAACATGTTATATCTGGTTTGGTTAATCAGTACAATAACAAAAAGAAACAAGACCCCAGAAAGTCACTGCTCCCAGCCAAGAAATAGTCCTACAGTCCAACAATAGCTTTACATGTTTTTGAATGGATTAAACAAACAAAATATATAATGTTAATAAGTGAGCTTCAGCTGTGCTGGTAGGCAGATTTTGTTACATTTAGACAGAGCCAGCCAAGCTGTTTGTGGCCTTTGTACTAAGAAGAATTGCAAGAATCATGCAAGTACATCAACTTCTATAAATATTCTGAAGTGCTACTCATAGGCTTTTTCCACATAAAAAAGCTTTTTTGTTGTTGTTGTTTTATACATTTTTATGGGCCACACACTGGGCAGATCTCACCAAAATATTAACTATTCGTTTACCAGTTTTGATTGTCGCAATGTAACGCAGACAAATTCATTGCCAATAACATCCATTATCAGGTTTTGCAACGTTTTGCAATTGATCTGTTAAAGCTGGAGTGGTGGACTTTTACGTATAAGTGAACCGCTAGTGATGTTTGTCAGAGCTGAACGGAGGAGCAACCCAAAGCCATACAAAGACCTCCATGTTCAGCCACTGTTGTAAATAAAACTTCCTTTGTTGAGAAAATTTGTTTATTTTGTTTACTATGATTGTATAGTTTGTGTTAATATACTTTGGCAACGTTATATGCAGACATGCCAATAAAGCCATAGGGATGATCTTTGTCGCCTAATCCGCTCTCTCTCTCCATGGCTCTCGAGCAACCATAGTTACGGAGTTGGCTATAGCAACTAGGAGTATGACAGAATATGGCAGAAAAACCTAAGAAGCATCCAAGAAAAGTTTCTGATGCTCTGATAAAAAAGAAACTCTGTGTTCATACAGTCAAAAAAAGAAAGCGATCAACAGCGAGGACAAACACAAATTGATGTAGCTTTTCCTTGTTGGAGAGAGAAGGGCAGACACGTTATTTGTAAAATATTTCGAGTAGGCTATGTAGCTATTATATTTACTCCACATAAATAATGGATTATTGTCTTGGAGGTGTGGAAATTTCTCTGTATTTTTCTGATTATTTCTGAACTCAAGCCTGGGGCACATTTTGGACACAAGTCAACACTGTTTGTGTAATTACTGTCATTGTCAGAAGGAGGAGACAAAAGTTCCACACTGCAGGTTTAAACCTACAGATATGATTCTAAAAGTTATTTTTATGAGTGACAGGTGCAACACATTTGCTATAAGGCTGAGTCTGTGTAAGTCAACATCACAATATCCAAATATTTTTCTTTTATCAAAATCATCATTTGCAGTGTGCTAAATGTAAACAAAATCACAACAAACATTAACCCAAACATTTAAATTAAAAAAACAGTCAGTTCAATTTGGACTATTTCATTTAGTGAAATGCTAACTGCTGCTGACTCTGAGTACCTTGTCCATTTAATACCCTAGTGTTAGTCAGCAGTAGTGTGCATCAGTTCCCACAACGCCCCGTGGGAAGCCCAAAGACGAAAGCAATGCAAGTCACAAGAGAAGAGGAAGAGGGGGTGATAGACATGAAATCTACTAAAACATTCATCATAAAAATAACAGAGAGAGCAGCTTCAACATTAGGACAAATAAGGGAAGAACATTTGTTACTGCGTGGATGTGATAATCAACAGTCCTTTTAAGTATTCAGCCCTCTCTGCTTCCAAACTGTCTGCTCTCCAACTGATCTTAGATCATGCACTGTTATTGCTTTAAAAAAAGAAAAGAAACAAAAAGCGCTTTCTATGCGGTGTGCTGGCACAGCCACACATCCTTCGAACGTGCTGCTCTGCTAGGTTCTCTGTCAAGCGCAGAAATGGAAAAGTATTCAGATCCTTTATTTAAGTGAAAGTACTAATACCACAAGTAACAAATACTTTGTTGCAAGTGAGAGTCCTGCATTGAAAATGTTACTTAAGTAAAAGTATGTAAGTTTAAGTGTTAAAGTACTCAAAGCAGAACAATGTCCCATGTGACTGTTTACACACACACACACACATACATATATATATATATATATATCTATATATAAAAATTAAAAATTCCCCTCTCACCCCTTGCGGGGTGGTATGTGTCATCTTCAAGCTCGGGTCCTCTACCAGAGGCCTGGGAGTTTGAGGGTTCTGCGCAGTATCTTAGCTGTTCCTAGGACTGCACTCTTCTGGACAGAGACCTCTGATGTTGCATTCACATCTTCTAGCAGACTTTCAGAGGGTACTTTGTCACTTAGCCTTGGCAGTCTTGGTCGTTGTACTAGGGGGGTCCAGCTTGGCTATGATCTTCAATCGTAGGTCAGCCGCCCTTATGTTGTAGCATATTTGTTGTACCTCATCAATCTGTAGTTGCAGATGTTAGAACACTGAGCTAGGAGTTGTTTCTTGTATTTGCGGTTTCACTCATGCCTGAGGTAGGCCAGTAGCATTAAGGACCTTGCCTAAGGGTCCACCTGGATACCC
>JAPMOB010231908.1:0-16247 GCA_029875015.1 Lepomis gibbosus
TACTCGTTAAGTTACAATTACTTTCAAACACGGCAACCCATCATTAAAAGTTCACTTTTGGACTTCAGTGCAAATATAAATATGCAAATATATATATATATATATATATATATCATTCATGGTGTGACATTTAGCTTCTGCACATTTCTCCAAGCTGTCTCTTGGCTGACTTCTGTCCTGTTGTCCAAACTGGGAGTACACTCTAGCACCGCTTCCCGTCACAACTATGTGTTTTGGCTTTAAATCTTGCTTCAACAAAGTCTCGGAAACAGTAGCACTGTTCATTGTCACACTGATGAAAGGCAGCTCTTGTTGGCTCACAGCCACTGTACCCCGGATAAACCATGCGGACTGGAGTGTCCTATGAATTTTACTTGTTTATGCACATTAAGCATTATCCTAAATACAAAAAAAATCCCTTAAAGATGTTAACGTATATTTTTAGGAAAATTAGGAGCAAATTCTTTATAAGCAATATCTGTATTAAGAGGGCCTCCTTTTCTTTTGTTGTACCCTTACCTCTGTTAGTGTTTATTTATTGTGGTCAAAAATGTAGGACTTTTATAACTCTTTGTTACTGTCAGAGATTAGCGAATCAGTGTCAAGAGTCGATCACCGGTGCAATCAGATTTTTCACATTCACGCGCAGCATGCTTCAACAGCAGGAGGCTGAGGTTACAGACTACAGTAGAATACAGTATAGAAAGAATCAGATCTTTAGTGGCTGTGATCTATACTGATCCATAAATATATGCGCGGATTAGGATTGGCTCAGGACATCCCTAATTATAAAGAAAGTTTTTAGGATCTTTAATGCATCAGTCAACATATGTTTGTTGGTGGCTGCACAAAACAAGGAAAACTAGACCATTTCATTTCAAGTGTGCATCTGTTTACAGGAAAATAAGTTTACGTAACAATCTGGCTGACATATTATCTGATAATTGCAGGTGAGGGTAGTACTCAGTTTGTAGTCATGTCATTGTGTAAATGAAAAGATGTGTTGCAACAACACCGTATGAGTGTGTGAAGCATGTAGAAAAAGGAAATCAAGACAAGAAGAGAAAAGTAGAAATATACTAAATAAAAATTGTCAGCTCTGTTCCTCCGCTCTGCCCGGTCCTCTCTGCATGACACTCCAACAAAGCCCTTCATCACGCACACATTTTTCACTTCAGAAGTTTTCAGCTCTGTCTATTCTTTTCCCTGAATTTGCTTGTTTGTATTGACTTTGGATGTAATTGTGCTTCAATATGATATGGTTGAGCTGTTTTGATTTAGACAATGCAAGCCATCGCATTGGATATAACACGTTAGGTGATAACATAATTTTATGGAGTCTAATGTTAGCTAGCGCACTTATTATTCCAAATTCCACAAGTCACTGAGATTAGGAACTCTGGGACTACTTGTCTAACTTTACTAATATTACCATTTTGCCAACAATTGGCCTACAACGTAAGTTGAGCTTCTCAGTGCCACCTTAAATTTAACATACAGTAAGCCCATGATTGTTCCATTGTCTGTGTGCTTAGATAATATTAGCACGGCTAATACTGTCAGAACCTCAGCATAATGAAACATTTTGCTTTTAGATTGTTTTGAAAGTTACCCGCGATGCAATGGTGAAAACATTTTACCTAGTACCACGTATTACTTAAACGGATCACATGTTACAGTAGTCTAATTATGTCGCTTGAGAAGGGGTTCTTTAGGTGATGCACTGTTTAAAATTTACAGACTTCTCAGACTGTCTGTGACATTTCAAGTTAAGTATCAAGTTATTGTGATCTATGACATTATTGTTGCCAGTGCAGCACTAAAGTTATTGTCCAGTGGAGAGTATACCCATCCAAAATATTGGCCTTGTTTCACTAAGGGCTGCTTAACATCTGAATCTGGCCTCTACTCAGCCTTCATAGCAATCACCAGCCTTGATCCCGGTACATTTTGGATTGTTGTCAGTGAAGTGAAATCTCTAAACTTTGCGCTACATTCCAGGTCAGCTTTCCCCTTGGCAACTCCCAACGCTAAGCTCGTATCTTCTTCTAACAGGCCTACTTCACTGAGGGACTGGAACGACTGTTGTTATGTGGCTCCCTTATGGCTGAACAAGGCCTGTTCATGTAATCAGAGACCAAATGCTGGATCAAGGGAATCAAGCCTGCTCTGATTTCTTACCCCCTCTGTTAGAGGAAGATGGTTTACAGTCAGCCTTAAATGAGACAAGCAGATTAGAAACAGGAAAGAGCGTACAGATTAGTCGGCAAGCAGAATGACGAGTGTGGAGGCATTTCAGGGTTTCCAGCTGCCTAAAACACAATCCCTCGCTCCTCTGAAGGCAAAGGAGAAGTAATGAAAGCAGGGTTAGAGGGAGAAGGCCAATGGCTCTTTATCTCGTGCCAGCCTGCTGCCTTTGATTTGCAAACACGGCGCACTTAGCTCATCCACCAAAAACCCATATGGACCTCGTTAGCTCGCCCTTTCAATTTACTCCCCCCCTTATTTTATCTGTCATTTATAAATCTACCAAACAGCAGCCGATTAAAGAAAAATCCTTTCTTATCTCAACCCTGCCACTTTAAGCTTGAAGGTTTTGCCAAGGCTTTGAATAAAGTCTAGCCAGGTCTTTGGGCTTTGAAGTGGTTAGGAGGATTGTTTTTAGCCCTGACTGGGGCATGGCCAGGTATAGGTGGGGGTGCATTGGCCATCAGGCAAACCTTGGAAGCAGGTGTGGCCAGCATTCCCCGGGTGCTTGGTGCGTTCTCTCAGACTACATCAGGTATGGGGCCTTGGGGCGTTCTGTCTTGGCGAGAATGTGAGTCAGGTTTCCAGCCCATTGCCAAGGTGGAGCAACACCATTCTGCCATTTAGTGGAATGTGATGGTAATTAACAACCGCAAGAGTCAGATTCTGAGTATTTTTGTCTCCACAAGCAACATGTTCAGGCGGCCAAAGATGTCGGCCTCAAGAGTGGTCTGTCTGATATGGAACATTCCAGCTTTTATCAGATGATGTGATTTAATATGTCTGTCAGCTGCTGAGTCGCGTCAGGCTTTTCGTGCAAGCGTTGGTTATTATTGTGGGAAGGCTTTGTCAGTATCAACAGCAATTTATATTTAAAGTTAGACTGACTTCTTTAACCGCAGAATGTCTGAAGATTCCTCAACATTCCACAGAGAGCAGAATTTTTATCACTGAATACTTGATAATGCTTAATGCATTCAAGGTGTTGCTCTCATCCTGGTAGGGCTGGGAACCAGATTGCTTTGATACTAACTAAATAGCTAAAAATGCCTTCTCAATCGGTACCAAGGAGGAAATCTCATCAGTGTCAGTGAGCTAGTATAAAAAACAGTGATGCCCAGAGGCCGTGCTCACTGTTTTGTGAGCCAGCTGCTTATCTGCAGAGATGAGTTAACTTTGTGCTGATTGTTAGCTAGCCAGCACAGCTAACCTGTATGAGAAAAGCCCCGGTGCATCCTCTCCTCATCACCGCGGGGATGGATTACCTGGAGTCGAGGCAGAGAGCTAACATGGTGTTGCTTAAGCCCCCGTCTATATAGTTTTGAAATGAATACATCCACACCAGCGTTTCAGCTTGACTGGCCATTCGCGTACACTAGACATGCGCGTGTCGGTGAAAACAATAAAGTAGATGGTCTTCCGTTGTTACAGAAGATTTAGCAAAAGAATAAAGTAATGCAGATCAAGAGCCGCACCAGATTTTATTTTGCATGGATCAATAACGAAACAGACATGCGGTCAGACTAGGGGAGGAATAAATAACTGAAACTCTTACTGAATGTAACCTGGGAGTTAAGACTGTGACTCCTCTGCTGTGTTATTTGCACTGTACAAAATATTTTAATAAAAATACCAGCTTTTAAAACACTGATTACTCATCACAAAAAAACTTGATACGCCATCAACACCCACAAAACCCATGCCACACCTAATGTAAGTATGACAATAACTTAGGTAAACGGATGTAAAACAGAACAAGCAAAACGTGTTACTCTCAGGGGGAGGCTAGCAGGAGCAGATACTGGCACACTGGCATCCTGTGCAGTGAGTACTGCATCTTTCCACTGCAGAGGCTCTTTCACACAACATGGAGGAGAATTTAAATGAGTGTATTAGTGTAATATTATAACATTAGAAAAAATATTTAATTTGAATCAAATTGTATACTGTTAGTATATTAATGTTTAAATTATGTAATTTTACTATATTGTCATTTTAAGTATTATGTACTACATAGCTCACCATTAGTATAATGTTTATTCCAGTTGGACAAAACAGCAGTTTCGTATTTGTGAGTTGTTTTTATCCATTAAATCTTTGTGCAAGAAAAATGGCCTACATTGGTCTCCTACTAATATTAATCACAACCATTCATGCAGGATGAGTTCAACATTTGAAAGTTTACTGTAGGACGTCAAACCATTTTTATGTCCAGCCCCATCCATGCTGTGATTGGTCAGTTGACAAAAAGTGAGCACATAAATTTTATGAACATGTTTCAACAAAGGGCACCTGATATCCAGCAAGGCAAACCTAAAACCTCCTTATCTTCTCCCTACTGTCTTCTGTCTCACCGCTTCAGCTGCTCACACCGCATGTCTCTTTGTTTTTGTAACGAGCTGCTCAAGCGGCCAATGAGTGACCCGCCCACCGGGATCTCTCTCGGTGCTTCGGGGGCTAGCTGGCTTTATTCCTGTTAGTTTCGACAACTCTCATTTGACTGACACCAGCTTTGCATCGCGTCCTGCCCGCTACTAGGGGAGGGATGTTTTGAACCTTTAGCAGCACAGCGAGAGGGGTTGGGGGGGATTACAGTAGGTTGTAGTTACTCACACATTGTGCTCGTAAATCACTTTTCAGGTTCGCACGTATCTATTTTTAGGGGCATATGCGAGCAAAATGTGCGCACTGTAGAGCCCTGTGAGTGACTGCGTCCTTAGTTTTTGCCCGTCCGCACTAAAATGCTACCTGGAGTTTTAAAAGGAAAAACGGGGTCAGCAGCGTTTTTGAACTTCTCCGTTTTAGGTCTTCATTTTTGCCGTTTTAGTCTGGACGAGAGGTGCAAATGTAGCAAAAGGTCTCCTTTTTAAAACGAAAATGCAGTACTATGTATGAGGCCTTACAGACGACAGGTAAGCATAGGGCTGAGCGATATGAACAAAAATGTTATCACGATAAAAAAAAAATTCATACCATTCAATATCGATAATTATCACGATAAATGTGAAATCATTATTTCTTAAAGTTTAAAGGTTGATTTTAGCTACTGATTGAAAATTGAAGAAACCACACGGTTAATTGTGTGGCTAAACTTTTTTTATGGTCAGAACAAACATTTAA
Organism: Lepomis gibbosus; assembly: GCA_029875015.1. NCBI lineage: Eukaryota > Metazoa > Chordata > Actinopteri > Centrarchiformes > Centrarchidae > Lepomis > Lepomis gibbosus. The sequence goes on from JAPMOB010231908.1 coordinate 5,368, forward strand.
TGCAGGACGTAATTTGGGGTTCAAACAGGATCACTTCACAAGTCTGAGGTAGAACATTTAAAACTATTATGATAAAATCTGTTTTCAACAAATATGACTAGTAAATCTTTTTTCAGTCTCTTTTCCTAAACAAAATAACCATTGTTTGTGATTCAAAATGAAATAATTTAAACATTTATTGACAATATATTGAACATTTGTTATATTGTTATTGAGGAAAATGATGTTGCTATTATTGTTTTACTGCCCAGCCCAAGGTTAATGTAGAGAAATACTCCTAAAATTGTTACGGTGGATGGTTGTCAGAGCTGCTGCTGCTCTTTAGCACTTTAACACTTTCTCCAGCTGCTCCCAGTTCTTTTAACCGCTTCTTTCTTTTGAAGTGAGTAATTGTATCATAATGTGTACTGTCATTTATTTTGTTAAAATGGATTTTATAGAGTTGGTATCAAAAAAAGGGCTGTTCAGGAACCGGTATCTAAGTCAAGGTATCAGTATTGAAAACTTTTAGACCCCCAAATACTACAGTGTTTCATAAGATTTAAGATTTTAAGATTATATCCAAGCAGGAAGCTTCCTATCTACAATATGAAGCCAATGCAGAAGTCCCTAAAACCTGCATTCTATTGAAAATCCAGCAGGGGGCGAGTCTTCTGGTTGCAAAAAGAAGTCCGGCTCCATTAGAAATAATGAGAAAATGACTTCTCAGCTGAATAATAAGCCCAGTAAACACTTTCCTGATAAGTTTATGGTCTCAGTCGCTAGTTTCAAGTCTTCTTCAGTACAAAATGATGGTCATTTAGTAAATTATGGTCCCATTTATTGTAAAATAGACTACAAAGCAGAGTATGTTTCAGGGCTGTTAAAATGACAGTTAACGTGAGTTACAGTTGCACCTAGCTAAGCAAGCTAGCTAGCTCCGCACACGGCCGTGAGCTCCGCCATATCATCACTTCCGGGCACTTCCTGGTTGGAAAAACTCGACATGGCGGCGCCCTATCAGCCAAACTCGAGGCTTCAAAACGGCTGTCCACAAACCAACGGGTGACGTCACCATGACTACGTCCATTTATTTTATACAATCTATGATTTTACTATGAAGAAGGGTTTTACAACTGGAAAGTTATCACTAGTTATCATTTGAGCCTCCATCTTAACGACTGAGAGGGAAACAGTAGAATTATTCACTTGCTCACCTTACAAAGTACTGTACCAGGAATGTGTGCTTGTTGGTATTTGATCAGCCAGTGACATGCAATGTTAGAGCGTATGTTAAGCCAGGTTCACCGTACGTTACTTTGCAGCAGTGCGCCGCACACAGTAGTCTCTTAAAGTGGCTGTGTTTTTTCCCCCACAGTGCTGATGTCAGTCTGAACACTGCTAGGTCTGGGTGCATGTGTGCTAAATCAGCAGACCAGCTCATTTACATGTCACCTGAGATGGAGCAGAACAATGACGGCTGGGGGAGGGGGCCACCACCCAGCTTGTTGCTATGCCCCCACGCCCTCGCAGAGTATACTGTTAATCTTTCACACTTTCAGTTGAACTCAGTACACTTGTTTTGGCAGACCTGTTACACAAGCAACTCTGCCAAAGCCTTTGAATGTTTACCTTTGGTTTGCAGACACAAATTAATCTGTGTCTTGTTATTGTGTTTGTTTTTTAGCTCCGTCTTTCTTCCTCCACCTCTTCCTGTCGTACAGTCAATATTTGTCTTCCTTTCCACCAAACTGTATGAGTTAAACATTTCTTGGCTAGTTTGCTCAGTCTGACCCTGGCCTTCATTAGATAGGAACCAGTTTGTCAGGTCAAAGAATGGATTTTTCTTTGAACGTCCAACCCATGTTGTCCTGGTTAAAATTAAACTGAAAATATTGTTTGAATCTGGCACGCAGCAGAACAAGCCACTATCAGAAGTCTAAAGACGGTAAAGCAAACCCCCTCATTGTCTTTCTTAAAGTGTCTTAAAGCGTGTGTAGTATTTGCAGCTGTTCATTACGGCTGTTTCTTTTCTTTGTTTCTTTTGTATGTGTACATCATCATCCTTGTTTGAAGTCTACCCAGATGTGAAACAGAGTAACCAGGTCGCAGTCATTTCTATAGCCTCAGTGTGTGTGTAATGAGCACAAAGGGAGGCCGAGTTTTTGAGTGTTTACATTGAGCCCAGCCCACCCATTTGAACAAGTCGCTGCTTGGAGTGTGTTATTTCATCTGCAGGCTGCTGACGGAGGGATTTCCAAAGGTGGCAGGAAAAGGATGGCTAATTTTCGTCTCCTTTTCCCTGCTGTGTCAGTTTTTGCCCAGCGATGACTCTAATGTCCTTTTTATCTCATGTGTAAGACCTGAGCTTAAGGCAATATTTAGCTTGGTGGGAGCATTCCCATTTAGCACGCACACTTCATGTGCAATAAGCTGCAGACTTCAGCTGACCTGCTTCTCTGTACCCACCACCGCTATTCTGTCTCTCTTTAGTCAACATTTTCATAACCTAGTCTGAATGTTATTTTTTTCCCACATCTCCTGCACACAAAAACAGATACTGTCCAATTTTCTCCCTCCCTTGTTCTCTGTCTGTCTCTCTTTACCTGTCTCTCTATCTCTATATCTATCTGGGAGGGAGAGAGATCACAGTCCTTTAAGGAGGAACTAATATCATGGATGAGAAAACATTAATTATGTGCCTAAAATTCATTGTTCATTTGCAATCAAGTAAACCTTCTGGCACTGCAGAGTGCATGAAAGCAAAAATAAAAGATGTGCTATCAGGCCATGGTGTAGCTATGGCTGAGGTCGATGGCCTGGGAAGAGATGGAGCAAGTTTGATGGTGTATCGAAAGGCTGGAGTTGCACAAATGTCCCTACCTCATAAACATTCACTGTGGTCCGCACAATTCCCCCATTTGAACACACCGACTAAATGAACTCCAAAACTAAATGGAGGAACACGACCTGCTGAGCCTTAAACAACCATCAGCTATACAACCATTGGCTGTCGCTGGAGAGAGGGACATTAAGGGCATACGTGCCAATTGGGTTTCTCTGATGTTGGAGTTTGGTGGGGGAGGAAGCTGTGAAAGACAGCCCAGTTGCTACGGTAATTAGAAAGCTCCTCCAAAGGTACATGTTCCCTGCCTTGACTTACTTGCTGACTGACGTCTCGGCTGTGATGAACCACATTAACCTAACATTCCAAAAAGAAAATGTTCATATCTCCTCTAGAGTTCAATGCCATCGGCCATCGGCCACCGGCGATGGCTGACAGGCATCACAATGTTGAGCCAGCAACGTTATTTTTCTTCTGATCATTTCCCTGGGGAGAAATGTTCCCTGACTTCAAAACTCTGGCCTGTCTCCAGTGTGGCAGCAGAGCACAGCTTCCTCCTTCAAAACAAATTAAAACATGGGATGTTATCTGTCCAAGGCGAAGACACAAAACCTAATGACACTGTCCCCTGCAGTATTGTCCCTGCATGCAGCACCCAGTTCAAGTCCATGTGGACCACAAGGAAGGTTTGAGCTCAGGCCAGGCTACAATAGGTCGATTGAGTTCAGTTTAATTTCTTTGTTCACATTGTAATCGTCTAATTTAGTAAAATTGCATTTATATTTAAATGGATTCTTGTTAAATGTAAATGTAAAATGCATTCACTATTCACACACTGGTGGAACAGCCACCAGGGGCAATTTGGGGTTCAGAATCTTGCCTAAGGACACATTGACATGCAGCCTGGAGGAGCCAGAGATTGAACCGCCAGCTTTCCGATTAACAGTCAACCCGCTCTATCTCCTGAGCCACAGCAGCTGTGGATGGCTTATTCACAAAACATGCTGTCTGATGTCCTCCAGCTGCTTGGTCTCAACTCTGTGATTTACGTAGTTTCCTGATGGACAGATTTATTTTTTGCCACAGTAACTACTAATTGCTGTTCACTGTAGTTGGCATTAGTCCACTCAGTTGGCCATGCAGCTAGCGGTTCTATTACCAGTAGCTGACTCTGCCCAGACTGGGAGTCAGGAGCATGGGGGGAGTTGTTAAAAGTAGTGTAGCTCCCTTAAGGAACAGGGCAGTGCATAATGTACTGTATGTGGTTGAGCGAGTGAGGGAGAGCACACAGTAGAAAAGTGACGTGGTGAATGCAATCAGAGCAGAGGAAAAGATTATCAGTGAAGTTGTCAATCTGGCACGCACTAAATATACAGTGCAGGTTACAGTGTGTTGGTTACTAAATGCTGCAGCTTCTCAAGACTCATCTGTTGTTTCTAACTCGTTGGTTAGCCCGAAATAAAAATTGACTGGAGGGCCTGGAGGAAAACATATAGCTTCCCAGCTACAGTCTGGAAGCTGAGCAGAAAAGGCTAGCAGAGTGTTGGTGAGCTGTGGACCTTTTTAGCTAGCTTTAAAACAGACAGTGAAAGTTCTCTGTTTTGCTCAGCTGTGGGTTATGGGTACTGAATGAACGTTTGCTGAGTAGAAGTGAATTCCTCAATCTTTTGTTGTCTGCAGCTCTGTTCACAGCCTCCTATTAACATGCAACCGACTTTAAACAAACCATGCAAGTTAAGGCTAACAGTCAGTCACAACACCACCTAGAATGCATGCAGTGGGAAATATTTAAAGGTGTTAAGCAGATAGCTTTTAAAATTTTACTGATGTGGGAAAACCAACAGGTTAGCCTGCCAGAGGGGAAATGCCCTACACCACCCTGCTTCAGCACAAACAAACACACAGCTCAGTCATTTATTGTCAGCCACCCCTTGACCATTATGTGTCCATTTTGGCCCTCCTCACCTCACTGGTCAATCAGGTCTTGACGTTCTGTGAGTCCATCCAGAAGCAGTCTGGCCTCCATCGTTAATGGACCATGCTAATAGAGCCCTGGGGGGTCCCAGAGGTTTACCATTGCTCCTCAGGGCTTTAACAACAGGCCAGACTACCCTTCCCTTCTCACCTGCTAACTGACTCTCCCAGACTGACTGTCAGTCAGTCCACATGCAGGTGTTAAAGTGCCTCGCTGCTTAATTAACCCTTTCCTGTGCCTAATAGGACCTCCAGCAGTGTCTCTTGTAGCTTTACAATAGAACTATAGGGCAATGAGCGTAACTGGCCTTAAGTGTGAGCGGGGGATGAGGTGGCTGTAAATTGCTCTTTATGTATTGGCACCCAGACAAGGATGTGTACTACAGAAACTACAAAACACAAATAAATATACGCAACATGTTGGTTGTCTCTATATGCATGTTCTTTTAGTTTTTTAAAATCAGGACGCTCCAGAGAAATGCATGGAACTCCAAGAATTTGATAAGTGTTTGCTCAGAGGATCCCAATCTGAGATAATGTTGTATTTAGTAAATGTTTAACAGACTTCAACAATCTGCATTGCTACTATAGACTATAGTGAGAGTGGGCAGCTGGGAGAAAATCAGAATAAACTTTATATTCAGTGTGTATTCCAGACTCACGCTACTTGTGTAAGCGTCCATGGTGGACAGGACTCCTCACACTCTGCATTATAAGAATGTTTAATGATTCGTCAACACGGTCCAGTGATGCATGTTGAGTATGCCAGCTAACAGTCTGCCTGTTAATTTCTCCACAGAAGCGGAAGCGCAGGGAGAAGGATGAAAGCGACGCAGTCAGCCTGTGCAGCTTCGACTTTAAGGTAAAACACATCATCCGACATTCTGCTTCACTTCGGGTTATAAACACCAAGGCCGTCCACACACTCTTTAGCAAGATTTTGTTTCAGGAACACCCAATTTTGAAAGTTTTTGTTATGGTGTTGAACAGAATGAAAAACGAACATAGTTGTTAGTTGTAGTTGTCGCCCCTGGTACGGCTTCAAAGACCACTGGGTGTCTGTTAACCAGGGCGGATTTACACCTAACCTAACTGAGGCAAACCAGTCCGATGACGATACGTTGTTTCAATTTTTGCAACTGGTCCGGTTTGCATTCACAAAGGCAAAACGGGCCAGAAATTGTAAACAAAAGCGATACGGTTAAAACTGCATTTTATTATTGGTCATATAGTCGGCGGGTAAAAGGGCATCAAACCCCTCCAAATGCACCAAGGAGGTAAACGCTCCAGGGTTCTGTTCAACCGGACGAAAGAAGGCTGGTGTGAACCACCCTCAGAATGTCAGTGAACAGGGTCTAAAACTGAATGCATTAAAGGCATTATAAATTCAGAATACAGAAGCATAAATTCCAGCCTGTTGCAGGTTACTCTTGTTTACTGTGTTTGTAAGAAGAAACTTCAGGTTGCTTATCTGAAAACTAGGGCCCACATCTGATCTCTTGCTCTATCGGTGATTTCCGATAGAGCAATGTTTGTTGAGAGCATTTCATCAAAATGACTAAGCGTATCACTGGAAGACATCTTGACAAAGCTTATGTTTGTTTGCCAAGGAACCTGTTACCGTCTATTGTAAGTTACACCAAAGCAGGTTCTTTGATTTAGAGATCTGAGTGGCAGGAGTGGCTGGGTTGGAAAGTATACCTCACTTGGTGTGTGGGTGTTGAGCACACCTATGTAGGATATGTGGCCAGTGGTTTGTCATTGCTCTTCTGGAGAAAGCTTATAATTATTGTAACCATTGGCTGCCATGTAGTTCATCTGAATGAAAGTGTACTGTATGTAGAAATCTGTCTCAAACCAGCTTTATTTCAAATCTTAATTTTCTTCTTTCAAACAGTTGTGTATAAAACTCCTCTTGAACTGAAGGCAGTGCTAATGGACCAGACCGTTTATAATCAGCCCGCGGCCTCTCTGCGTCTACTCTGTCTCCATACTGGCTGTTTTTGTCCTTCGCCCACATGAGAGGGATTAGCAGAGACCTACAGACTGGACTTCTGTAACCAGTTGGATCAGTTGCTCTGATTTGGCTAAACAAAGCTTGAACAATGTTATTGAGAGAGTCCTGGGGGCCACTCCTTGATTCAGATCAGAGCAGACTTTATTTTCTTTTCTAATTGAGCCTCTTCCAGCGCAGCCTAATCCCTACTCACTCTGCTGCACATACAGAGGCGGCTGTAGTAGAAATCCCTTAACCATATGGCTGCTGGTGTGCTGCTGCCCTTTGGCTCATATGGAGCTGTTAAGTAAAAATCAGACCTAGGAGGAATGGTCTCATTAAGCCGTTTTTTTGCAGTATCTCCGTTTTGTATAAAAAAAATAAAAAATGAATCTGTGATATCTTATAAAATAATTATTTGTGTCCGAGAAGAACGTCAGCTTTCAATGAAGCATCTCTGGAGATATGTTCTGATTTGTTCTGCATTACCTGTAACCTGTTGTAAGTTGCTTTCAGTTGTAGTTTACCATATTACTAAACAACAATCTAATTATGATAAGACTAATGCATGCAGTTCAAGCTTTTCAATATCAATATAAAGCTCTGCTTTTGGGTGTCATCTCAAATGATTTTGCATGTTTGAATGTGTTTGCAGAGCACCTAACTTCAGTTCAGCCTTATCTCCACATGCTAGCATTGTGGCTCAGGGGATAGCAGTCAGTGTATTTGGGTTTGTCCCCCTAGCTGAAGTGGATAAAGAAGGTCAGTTTTGAGATTGCGCGTTTCAGAAAAGACCTTTGAGATTTTAAAATGGTAGTAAAGATAGTAAATGTATTAGTCAGACATGTCAGTCTTCCTCATGGGGTTTTAAAAGAAAAAGTGGGTGACTTATGTAAGAGTCACAGTCAGTTCTATCCTTACTCATAAATGACCAGGAAATTCATCAGGTGGTGTACAACAAATCTTGACTTGAGTAGAACTTTCTGTTCTTCTTTAAGGTGGGAAGTCAAGAGTACAAAAGTGCTGAAGTAAAAACTTTTCTTTTTAAAGACACCTGGAAAAGATTTCAATATCACAGGAAGGTGTGATGCAATTTAATAATGCTGGGATAGAGAGCATCCTCACTCCTTGGAAATGACCGTGTGGTATGGAAACACCTCAGCACAGTCAGACAAGAAACATCTGCACAAAGTAGTATGCGCTGCATCAAAAGCCATAGGCCAGGAGCTACCGTAATGTACACCATTAGACAACGGGAAATAGGGCCACATTATTCTTCATGACTTCTCTCACCCTATAAAGTAATAGCTACCATGAAGTAAAGGGTTTGTAAAAAAAACCCTCAAATTTATGACGCCTCATGGTATTATATCACCCACATTTACTGTGGAACTTCTCTAATCCATCCTGAATTCAGACTATCTACCTGTCTGCTGGCTGTGCAGCTCGCTGTGAGGTAATAGTTAACTTAAGTAGATGAATAAAGGTGTCACCCTGCCTACCACAGGCCCAGGCCTGCCTTCACATCATGCCTGTGTGCCTTTTATTGCCAACAAGAATGTTGTAATAAGCATAAGATATTCACTGTAAAGAACCCCCATGTGTTTTACGTTTCATCCTGTGCGTCATGACTTAAGCCAGTATTCCTGGACGATCTCTAAGCTTCAAAATGAAACTTTTTCTACTTTCATTTTAGTGACTGTTAATGCTGCAAGAATACACAGGATAGTTTTTTTGTGCAAACATGCAAATCATCTTCTTACAGCTGTTCACCAAAGTCTCTCTTTGCAATATAATGCTGTTCTGTTGCCCAGTGCCATACCTACAGAACATCTATATGTGTCTGTGCCAATGCCACTATTACCAATTACTTAATAATAGCGTGGCAAATTATTTCTTTAGATTTGTCCCTGTCCGCTCAAGCTTTATCAGTGTATCAGTTTGTTCACAATGCGCCTGCAGTTTCAGTGTGAGTCTTAGTTACCTCGCTGTGTTTGGTAGCAACCAGGGCTGCTGTGGGTGTGTGACACTAAAGAGAACAAGAAAGCTGTGTTGAATAACCCGAAGATGTTAGTCTGGTTTGAGAACTGTGTTTTCATTGTTTCTACAGGCTGTGAGTCATGTGATTGGATCACAGTGTATATCTTCTGTCTCCTCATCTTTATTTAATAGTAGCCACAGAACGTGGAGGTATTTATAGCTCCTTGCCCTCAGAACAGAAACCTATATTAACAGTAGTTAAGGTCTCTCAATCACACCCTAACGGGGAGCCTTGTGTAGGAACACTTCTAAACCTCTTTGTGGTGGTAGTTCTGAACTTTGCAGGCAAAGAATTTGATTCCCTCTTTATAACCTCAGTGTCAATATTCCTTTAATATTCAAGTTAGGGGAGTATAACAAATGGAGATGCTTCCACATGCTCATTGAATGGTTTGATGAGTATTAAAATAATTTTAATCATGTGTTATGGCCTTCACATTTCAACCCAGAACACACAGATGGGAAATTTTAGAGCAACCCCTTTCAGAACTGTGCGTCATTATTACCTAAATGTAATGGCAGTTTAACTTGTTGGTTTTATTTATAAATAAATTTAAATAACTGTGAAACATTTATCACTGAATCCTCTAATGGGGACAAAATAATATCAGTTTAATAAAGCACGAATCACTGTGAGAGAAGCCCTATTTAAGATTTTGCTCATGTCAGATTAGTTTGTAAAAATGTTTTTCTGTTTGCAGTGCAGAAAAAAATAACCATGTACCACCACGTGTCTAATTCTTATTGTTTAACAAGTCACAGTATTTTTTTTATTCATGTGAACTGCTTGGGAAAAATAAAAGAATATCCAGCAAAATGCTTTTCATACAGCGTGTGAGCAAACAGTAAGTAAGGCTCAACTTAGTGCCTTGCCATCAAATGCTTGTGCACTGTTGGACATTATTAACACTGGCAGTTAGCATGTTCTGTCTGATGGCATTAAATGAGGAAACTGGTGAGCAAATGAACGAGGGGGCAGACTGTAAGAAGTGAGGCAAAATACCGTGCAGGCATTGTGAGTCTTTCTGTGATCTGTAGTCATGTGTGGATGCAATTATGTGACTGTCACTCACACAGAATTGTCTAAGATTTTTTTTTTTTTTTCTGCGGTGGAGAAACAATAATTTTGTGGCTTACTTTAAATTGTGACTGATCTGATAGGTCAGTTGTTGCTACCCAGGAAGAAGAATTGTTTCCACACCCCTCCTTTCTATTGCTGCTGACCTCCATCAGCAGAGGGCAGCAACATTTCCCCTATCCTCTTGTTTTTTAAGTCAGTCAGCACTCAGCAGTCTTTCTTTGCCCAGAGTTGTCTGCTTATTGCCGTCCCCAGAGCTGTAATTAGGCTCTCCCTTTCCTGTACCCACTGCTGTTTATGGGAAGGTTAAGTTGAGCTCAGCCAGTCAGGGACCCCCCGAGGCTCAGTCCCTCCGTGGCACGGCATAGGTTAGACAGCGGTGAGACTTTGCCTCTCGCTGAATTACTCATCCTACTCCACCACTCTGAGCGCAGACATCCGTTTGTTTTTTGGAGAGTAAATCCCAACTGTACTCCAGCTGCAGGTTAGTGTGACTAGAGGCGAGGAGGCCAGGCAGGTCCAGCCACGTTGAGTCTAGTTTTTGCGTTATGGCCGGGCCAGACGTACAGCTCATTCAGCCCGAGGTCTTCTCATTCAGAGTGAACAGCAAGACTGCATCCAGCGTCTTCTGAAGGCACGCACAGAATACACACAGACAGACAGATCCATTTTTATTAGATCCTCTCTGACTCCTCAGTCTGCAGAGGGTTTTTTTTTTGCTCTGCTGTGCTCTGTACTATTTGTTCTAACTAAAGTCACTTGATTCACGATCACACTCCACTTTGTTTTGGGGACTTAGCGTCCTGTTGGTCTGCAGCAGATGAGCCCCTCTGACCACTCCGTCAATAAAGCCAAAGAAAAACGTGTCAACATGTTAATGTAACCCCATCAGCATCTGCCTTTTCTCACCCAAAGCAACAACATGCCTGTGTCCTGTTTCTCACCTTCACGTTGACCCAGGGGGGGGG